>JAANSN010002409.1:0-24283 GCA_036850665.1 Dicranocentrus wangi | reverse complement strand
GATGTTATTGAATTGTCACAGGCTCAGATGTTGATTGACGTTCGGCGGTGGACGGAAGCGGAGAGGACGTTAAGAGAAATCTCAGCGTCGAGAGATGATCCTTACCATAGCTACTCTATCCTTTTACTTGGCCAATTATACGAGCGGATGAACAAGACCGGAGAGGCATTTGAAATCCTCAACTGTGCCGTCGACTACTTTTGCCCTCGAGAGACCAATTTATGTGCTCAGTTGTACTCACAATTGGGAAATTTAATGCACACTGCTGGAGCCATGCTATCTGCTGCTAATGTAAGTTACCGGGGTGAATTAGTAGAGCGAGTTGTTATATTCATTACATTCTTTTTTACTGTAAAGGCGAGCAATAGCAATGAAAGATTTCTTTGTGTGGCATCAACATAAAAAAAGAAGTTTATAGCTGGCTTCTGTCTGCCTTTGGAAGGGGGGCCGAATTTCGTATATAACTTAAAAAGGCATGCTGGAGATAGATGAGCTTGAATGAACGGAATGGGATTTGTGTAAACTAGACAAGAGCTGGGTCGCCCTCAAGTCCCCAATGAACCCGAGTAATTAACTGGGCACGCATGTAAATTAGAAATGAAGTGACACCTGTGCAAACCTCCTCTTGTGACCAACTGAAAGGAGACTGGAGTTGGAGTGCTTTTGTTGTTGTGGTACATTCAATTCAAGAGGACACTCACAACAGCTAACCATTTTGGTGTCTTTGAAGTGGTCATTTTGTGTTTGATTAATTCATACAAACATCCAATTCCAATGTCCTCCGTTTCACTTATCTACCATGGCGTGCTCATTCATGTACAATGCTTACCAGGGCTACTTTCCTGAACTCTGCTCTTTTCTTTGGGGGTTTTCCAAGGGGACGTAATCGACAAAGTTGTAACAGTAAGTATTTGCGTGGCCGAGCCTATAAATGCTTAAGTATAAGGATAAGTGGACAAGATGTTCCGCGTTCAGTGGAGTCCCATTTCATGATTGTTTCGTTATCTAACATTGACAAAAATGACCACTGATCGTGATCACGATTCACGATCACCAATTATGCATGAGAGTTTGGGGCAAGTTGAGAAAATGATTTTTAGTTCCAGGTTGCACGTACATGCCTCCCCCCACTCCACTTTGTGTTTTGATCATCTCGAGCTTTATATCTGCTCCAAGACTGACGGTTAGCTCAGTCAGTTGTAGCAGTAGTTGTTGTTGTGTAACAATTCCATCCACCGCATCAGTCGCCAACCCCCACCCCACCACGGTTGACGAGTCGAAAAGAAACAGCAACATAACGAACGGGACGTATTGCACTGGGCCGTGTTTCGTGTATATCGCATTATTATATATCCCAGAGTGACCCTCGTCGGATCACTTGAATGATTCACATTAAATGAGGACAAATGGCTGTATTTAATGCTCGCAGATGGATGAGGGCAGAGCACAGGAGACGAGAAAGAGAGATTGTTTTTACTGAAATAGATCCGTACAGTAGTACATCAGTACAGTTTTTACAACCAGAAAAGCATTTACACAAAAAACATAGTTTTCCCCTTTTTTTAGAAGCCTCTGCCTTTAGTCTATCCCACAAAAAAGTCTGCCCGAGTAAAGGAGGTGCAATTACAAGTATGAAAAACGGATTTTTCCCTGTCGAAGAAATGAGAATGTAACAATA
The DNA here is from genome assembly GCA_036850665.1 of Dicranocentrus wangi. Taxonomy (NCBI): domain Eukaryota; kingdom Metazoa; phylum Arthropoda; class Collembola; order Entomobryomorpha; family Entomobryidae; genus Dicranocentrus; species Dicranocentrus wangi. The sequence goes on along the minus strand of JAANSN010002409.1, from coordinate 22,605 downwards.
ACAAGAGTTGTTTCAAAGTAATGTAGGTAATCCCACATGGTCAGTTATATTTCCTTTTTTTGGGTAGCATGATGCCCGCACCATTGCATTCAGGGGAAATGAGTCAGTCGGCGGTTGGGTTCCACCCTACTACATATAGGCTCCAGCTTTCACGTGGGAAATGGGGAACAAAAGGGGGTTTAAAAAAAGAAAAGAATGACGGAAGGAAGTAAGGAAGGAAATAAAAAGTTCTAAATGAGCAGACAGACATACCTTTGCAACTTTCTTTATTGGACACAATGCGCTGTTAATTGCATTCACTTTATTGCTTTTCTACCTAACTTAGCCAGGCTCAAAAGCATGCCGAAGTTTGAGGGGGCCCACATGTGTGGCGGCGGTGCTAGTACTTGGTTACACATTTTAATAGCAGTTTTTTTGCTGCTTCAGAATCCCTCCATTTTTCCAGTGGTGCCAAGATTGGCATATATGGTGTGGGTGCTCCAGCTAAACACAAGTTTCATCACTTGACTGATTCCACTAAAACCGAATGGCTGTTCTCTCTGTTCGTTATTTAATCCCTGTAGCACACTTTGCCTCTTTTCTCTCTTCGAATCAATGCACTCATCAAAGTGTAAATATGCCGTGTGTGGATGTCTAGAGGAGGAGACGGAGGGTGAATGGGGGAATTGGTCATTTGGCAGTAGTTGAGTAGCTATAGCTACGGACCAGACATCTCTATAATGCGTGTATAAGACTCTTTGTGTGTGGGATATCGACGAGTCGAGTGTAGGCTGATCAGCCAATTCCTTTTCCGCTGAAAACTAGCTTTATAAAAGAGTGTGGGATAAAAAAAAGTAAAAAAAAGAATATAATACTGTGATTACGGGAGAAGCACTTTCTCATCACAAGTTCTATTGGAAACCAGTAGTCACTTTACTCCATCAGCATACGCGACTCTACTTTTAGCTATTTTCTTCGTTTCCCCGTTGGGCTAGCTGCTACTAGTAGTGGCAGAAATACTCCATTAAAGAAAAGTTAAATGAATTCAATGTGAAATGGGAGATTATGCATAAAACATATAATACCAGATTAATTCAGAAGAGAGAAAATGTCTATCCAGCATTTTTTTTTCTTATTCCATCGCCCAATAAAACTGGGAAAGTTTCCGCTAGAAACAAAAAACTTTTAGATTGAACAATACTCAACTTTAAGTATCGTACTTAATAGAGAGATTTCACTTTGGAAACAGATGAGCAGCTCAACCCAAGTTTTATAGATTCACTCTCGTTTATTAATTCATATCTGTATATTTATGAGTCACGCAAGGAAACATGACATCCTACCTGATTTATAAGACACATATGATTACGTACTCTCTGCTGCCCGTACTCTGGTTCAACATGTCCATAAATTATAATGAAAAGAGTGCACGTTGGTAAGCATATTGGTTTCCTGCGAAGGGGTCAATACATCTAATATATATTGCATTAAATTGAAAACCCTCTTGCTTCTGCCACACACACATGCCAACACGACAAACAAAGTTCCATTTTTTTACTATATATGCTCTTTTATTATCGCCATGTATGATGACTGTATGGACAAAGTTAATAAAAAGATTGGTGCAATTTTGTATGCATTTATTGCAGTATTACGACTTGGCCATTAAGTTTAATCCTGTGTCTCTCCAGGCACACACCAATATCGGAGCCATATACCATCTTATGGTAAGTCAAATTTAATTTACTCAATGTAGAAACATCTAAAAGTATTAAATGGGTTTATTCTGTCTGTTGCGATAACTCTACTATAGCTTCTTTGGTGACAGTAACGTGACCCTTGTCTTGGGTGCGATGCGAGCACATGCATCTATATATAGCATTTCTTCATTCGATATAATAATAATACATATTATGTATATAGAGTATGTGTTGCAAGTTGCAACTTGCAGGAGAGTTCCACTTCTTTCTTGCCATCATATCATCAAGACTTTTTCGTGTGAGCATTACAGCTCAATTTTTAGTGCAACGTATGCATACATATTATGCATCAAATCAATCAATGCATTTAACTTTTTCATTTTATGTTGTCGTACTTATGTGGGTAGTTTGAGTAGGTGTATTTGAGGAGGTGCATTACATATATGCATGCAGCAGTGTATTTCAGTGAATCCGTCCAAAATATGTGTGTATATGCGGTCGGCGGAGATGAAAGAGGCAGGGCAGAGACAGGCAGAACACCCAACTACCTTTTTTCAATAAAGTCCTTGTTGAGCCAGAAAAATTTCCTTAAAATGCCTTTTTCTACTACTTCTTACTCGCTGTTATAAGACGTGGTTCAAAGGTGATCGCTTTCATTATTACCCTGATTTGCATACGGTCAACAGCAAACCTCAAACGAGAAAGGATTTCCCTACGCCTCATTACCAACTCAGCAGTCATGGCCGAGCGGTTAAGGCGACAGACTAGAAATCTGTTCTCATCTTGAGGCGCAGGTTCGAATCCTGCTGACTGCGCAACATTTTTGCAAATTGATGCAATTAGGACAAAAAGGAATATTCAGCAATAAAAAAATAATTATCCAATGGTTTTTGAAATACCTATATATATAAGTATTTTTTTTGTAAATTACAGAATGACCTGAGTCAAGCCCAGTTCCATTACAACGAAGCATTAAAGATTGAGCCGGATAATGTGATTGTGTTGAGCAATTTGGAAAAGCTGAAACGGGCATTGCTCATGTCATCCCCGACGTAAAAAAAATAGCGATAGCGAAATCATAATATATATATATATAAGAATGCATATCTCTTCTGGAACCCCTACCTGTTGCCACATCACCAATTCCGACAAAAGGACACAGATGCTCCATATGAAACGGAAACACTTCCTCTTCCTATCCGCCTACGATGTATGCAAAGATTATATCTTTATTACAATGCAAAACCGGGCTATTTTAGATATTTGCTAGGGAAATAAGAAAAATGTATTCTGCTAAGCAGTATTCCACACACACACTATATATTCCGCTGGAAATGTTATACAAAAAGTACGTGTATTTTATATATAGCTAGAGAATGGTCTACTAAAAAACTTGTGTATGATGTGATGTAAATAGTGTATGAATAAATTATATTCACATAGTTATTTTCCGTTTTCGATGGATGCTTGCAAAGACTGTAGATGATTTAATAAAATAAAATAAAAAAACAGAGCAGAGGGAAGGATGCGGTAATTTTTTCCCGTTGAAGAAAAGTTTGTTTTTTAGTGTTTTTCCTCATTTTTCTTACAATTAGAATTATGGATTCGGTGAATGTTTCAGCTTGGGAGATCTCTTTTTTAGCTTTCGGAGGAGAAGAGCCGGGATTTGGAGTGGATGCACGAAATACGGATGACCTGACGTGATGTGAGCGATATTAAATGAGAAACTTTATTCTTTATTCAGGTTCTTTACTCTGAATGAAGATGACTGTTACCGTACAAGAGTTGAAGAATTATTTAAAGACATAATATAATATTTTATCCGTATAGTTAAAGCACAACTCGGGCGTTGGGGACGAACCACGATAATTTTTAATACATACATACAGACAAATTTCGTTCTGGACATAACAGGCTACGTGCGGAAATAAAGTTGCGAGGTGTACTCCTACTGCCACTATAATATTTTAGAAAATGCAATTTCAGTTTTTAAAGGGGAAACACGTCCTACATTTGAACATGGGCTGAGAGCAGGGATTTAAAAAAATTATGTTGTGTTTGTAAGCAGCAACCTAGTCAGTACGTGCCGGTAGGTACATAAATTCATAGACAAATAACAATTTCCAACACGCTGGAATCGAACCACACTTTGAAAATTATATTACATATATAATATATCATCTGACATAGTCAAGTAAAGTAAAATGAACGCACGAGACTTGTTTTTTATTCGTAAACGAATATGTAGTATCATCAGAGAACGAGAAGGAAAAATCCAGCGAGAAGTTGTATATCTTTCAGTTACTTTCCTTTGGAAGTGCGCTATCACTTTTACCACGCGCGTATACTCTCAACCCAGCCGCAGCTTTGTTTCCAAGAACTCGATCTAGCAGGGACTGCTTTGTTTTCCGTCGAGCGGCCTGCACGTCTCTACATACCTGGATAAAAAAAGCAAATATTGGAGAGGTTATTCTCAATAAATACTGATTTACTTGATAAAAAATATATTATGGAGGAGTCAGGCAAGGGGCTTCGGGAAATTGAGAAATACCTCGTGGAAAACTTCCGCTACTTGAGTGACTTGCTCGGAGGCAGCCACTTCGGCAAACGAACAGTCCAAGTCTTTCGCCAGGATTTCGCCTGGAAGCGTATTCATTAATTAATGCATCTGGTTGAGTGAGACAGGTTTGTTCGAGGTAAATCATGAATAATTAAGTGTGCATCGGGATCGCATACCTTCTTCCGTGCTTATTTGTCGCAAGTGAACCATATCACCTTTATTGGCAACTAGAACCATAGGTAAGGGAGCAGGGGTGCCATTATTGTCCCCACGTGGACTTGATGATCCGTTGTTGTTCGCACAGTGACTGCCAGGTCCTCCTCCATTACTACTAGCTCCGCAGGGGGATAAGGGTGGAGTTGTGACTGAGAGTGCATTTTCCCCATTTCTGAAGTCGAATAGCTGTTGTTTAATGCGCTTAATGTAGTTAAAACTCTGTCTGTCAGTGATTGAGTAAACTAGGAGGAATCCATCGGCCCACTGGAGTGTCTCCGTTGAGACAAGGTCGTTTGGCGACTGGGAAATGCAGAAAACAACACCCGTAAATATTGAGTTTGCAAGATGCCCCAAAAGCCAGAATAGGTATGTCGATCGAAATGGTTACCTTTGGACATGTGTCTAATATTTCAAATATCACAGGCTCACCGTCAACCATCATCTCATGTTTGTAGCGTGTTTCTTTTAAAAGAATTATTAGATTATAACTTATAATGCATAACATAACATAAACTTGATATAATTGATTTCATGGGGGAAAATACTACTCATACCAGATTGATGATCGTACTCTCCAATGTATCTCTTTGTCAAGAATCGAACAGTTAGAGCTATAATAAATGTAAAATCTCAAATAGCAATCGGAACATTGAGTATTGTATGACATTTTAAACCGGAAATCGAAAAACTTTCCTCTGATCAAAATATTTAGCTACTTACCACTTTTCCCAACACCTGGAGAACCAAGAACAGCCACTTTGACTTCCCCCAGAGATGATTTTTTCCTTCGGATACCGCGTATCCCTGTTGATGCCATTTTATTCGACATTTGTAGCGGCTTTATGCGAGTATTGGAAGGCTTACAGTCTCACTATCAGATTTGCCTAATTTTATTATGTTGTCGCGACTCCGACACCTGGAACATCAGCACATAAAAAAATCCAATGTTAAAAAATTATTTGGGGGATTATTTTAAAAGTAATTCTTCAAGAGCCCAAAACTACTACTGCTCCATTTAAATAATTTCAGAGCTGACACTTGACACAACAAACCAATAAACGACCAACAACACCCACATGGGCAAAATTTCCGTAGCAAACCAGTACATGATCGCAACAGGTGTAGTGAATCAACACATAAATGATACTACATTTTCGTTGTTTCAGTAAAAGACACAAGTTGCAAATACGCTACCACCGCACCACCACCACCATCAAAAACATTAGCCTCAGCGAGGTTTGCATAGGTACGCAACCTGCATTCTAAAAACAACGAGATGTAACGAAAACAGGATGCGAGGAAGATGTCGCATATAGCATGTCATCTCTCTCTCTTTCTCTCTCTACATGTGCATCGATACATACATAATTCAACGGATGTTTAACCACGTCATGCATGGTGTTGCTTACTGTCACCACTTGAAACGGTCCATTAGAAACGGTAAGAAACCCAAAGTGAAATTCATGATGCATAACTAATGAATCCAGCGGAGTCACAGAGTCACTCTACCGGATCCTGTAAAAAGAGTGAGTAAAAGTGAGCAAATCCCACATATCTCTCTCTGGGAAAGTAGGATAACTTTGGAGAACCCAATATACTCCCTTAACCATGCAATAATTTATGGACAATTTCAAGTGAAAAATCCTTATTCTTGTTTTGTCAATTAACAAATCCTGGGCAGCCATGATATGAATTTATAATATGATATGAAAGCTACGCTACGATCTACGCCTAGTACACAGTATGAAAGCAGACGCTAGATTGATGAAGAAACGGGGTTGATTGCACACATCGACCGGCGTCTTACATGTGTTAAGGATAGGGAGCCAAGGAAAACAGTTGTAAATTATCACTTGACATCAAGAAATCACTGCTTCGTAAATCCTCTTGTCGTAAAAATGTATCATCATCGGGATCGTCATATATGTATGTATATAATATGTGGAGGAGTGCCATGTAGGAACTCAAACGGCATTTTTCCCCAGCGGAAAAAACACGTTGAAGGGCATTGGATGCAGAAATAACTGCCAAATATTTCAGACAGCTGTTTACCCATACTCGGCATAACTATATAATTGTGTGTATAAGATAAACCTTGGAGAACTAACGCGGCATATCATCATCAACCTTAGCCTGGTATCGTACGATGAGACGATGAGAGTCCTATATAATAAGCATGGGATCTCTTTTTTGAAAGCGATGCGCTCTCTTCAATCGAAAGCAATATTATCATTACGTTATATATAACACAATGACAATTACGCCAAACTACTGCCTAATTACACTCGACTCTGCCAGTGGCAATGGCAATGAGCGACAGTGCCACAAAGTTAATATGGCGTCACACCTACAGAGCATTTCCAAATGCTTGCATCCAAAGATCATTTATCAGAGGTCAGTTTGTGACTCGAGGTTGGCTCAACAGAAAAATAAATGGAGGAGATTAGCCCAAACACGCTGACTGCTTTTGATTTATGGTTGTTTCTACAATTAAAAGTACCTATGTTCTCATTCTGAACGGAGCAACGCGGTATGGTGGTGGAGCGGCGTCGCGTCGAGATGCATTCACATTTTCAGGTGTCATTTTACTCCTGGCATAATTTTTCATTTCCATTTGGTCTCCCCCATCCAACCTACGTTAAACATTTGGGCTGAGTTTTATGCCCAAGAAATTCGACTTCTTTAAAGCCTCCCCTTTTGACGATGTGTATGTACTAACGTTGAAGTATAGTATAGACATTGGATAACGTCTGACACGAATTGTTTCGTTTTCTGCGGTTTTGCGTGGTTTTGCTATTTGCGATTTACTTTACAACAAACTAATAAAAAGCACAACCCCAGCTTAACCTTATTTCCGCAATACACCCACAGAAACTTGGGGAAGTGTATAAGACACAGATTGTCTGACACTTTGAAATTTGATATGCACGAAGGAATACAGGAATATTTGAAGTATGCGATGTGCCTCGTGCTCAACTTGGGATCAGGCAGACGTATCAAGACAACAGGAATAATACGTAGACATTTGCATCATGTACAGATGACGAGTCGAATTATACATGTCGTGCTAGTGCATAATATGCATTCCGTTTGGAAACCGAGAACAGGGAACCTCTATCTTCTCATCTGTTTCCAAGTGTGTCTTTCAGTTGTTTAAAATTATCAGCAGAGGCTCTAATGATAAATGCATTTATGCTTTGTTCGAGTGTCACGTTTAGATCTAGTTGGACACTTTAAAAACCATTATGTTTGACGTTTGCAAGAGGTGAGCTCATTATCATTATATTTTTGCTCGACGTTGAAATGGCACACATGCACAAGCATCAAGGTCACCACCGCCAGTCAAATTATCACATATTTTGTCTACAGCTTGTGAATTCGAAATGGGACAAACAGCTCGCTATTAGGTTTATTGCTGCAGTTAAACCCTACGCGGAAAGAGCTTTATGGGGGGAATAGATGAGATGTGATCTCGTTCTATCTTGGATATCATGTTGATATTGTGGAGATGGAGGAGAGTTGTTGAAAACTAAGAAAATTTTCTGAGAGTTTCTATTTCAAAGCAGAAAGGATTATTTTTACCAATAGAAAAAATATACTTGCAGCACACATTTCATGCATAAACGTAGTACTTGCATGTAATCATCAGTATTTGGCACACACCTGGTTTTACGAATGAATGAATTGAGGGGAAAAAGCGGTCTCCCTGCCCTGTTGAAAGGTTAAGTGTGAAGTAATATTACAAGCGATGATTGACTGATAGTGATTGTTTCAAGATGAAAGCATGCAGGCGTTTGATTATGTGAGCATGCTTTGATTTTTAAGATTTCAAAGAAACGGGGGAAACGGCGCAATTATCCTACATACCTACAGAGTAACCTACATTTCGAAACAGAAGGTAAGCGCAAAGAACCGAATTATGTTTTTGGATGGATGGCAACTCATTCTGTTTTTTTTCGATCCTTCATTGCTCCAACAAAAGAGTTGGAGTTGTTGACGGTTCTCAGACTAGTTATGCAATGCCATCTTCGCCACTCACGGCTCTGTCCATAATCCTTGCATTCATTTTAATGCAAAGCAGACGCAAAGAGGGAGTACTGGAGTGTAGCGGGCGTCGCTGGAAAGCAGAAATAATATGGCGAACTGGAATACGGAGCACCGCAATTGAGCAATACAAATTGTATTGCACATATTGCAATGATGCTTGCATGGAAAAATTGTGAAAAACTGAAAGCAATCCAATCCAATCGTGATTAGATGTGGAGTTTCGTGTTGTAAGAATACACGCACAAACACGATTGTGGATCAGCAGAATGGGAGGACGTGTTGATCTAATTTGTGATGCTATAGCTTCTATTTGCATTAACTTTGAATACGTTTAGAGAATATTTATATAGAGGGTATTTTTATGGTAATTATGATACATATTGTATCTCGTATTCGAATTTCGAATCGCCTTTGGTTTACAACTAGCAGGCTTTTATGGTTAGTAACACCTTGGCATATACTTACACTTCTTCAGTATCCGGCCTTCGGTAGTGCGATTGTTTCGACAATTACAGATTCAGAGCTCTCACAAAATTGTTTAGTGACCCCCAGTAAATTATATGTAATGCGAACAACACTCAGGATTTTTGCTTGTCACAAATCATTTAGCAAGAAAACATGAAAAAGGAATATTAGTTTTATGGAAAATAGAACACAGCTTTTCACGGCCACTTTAGTTCACTGTATGTATATGCCATATAAGCTGCTGTAGAAGACAGGATCAGCGGTTTGCCATCAACTTCAAGATATCCCAGTTAACTTGTCAACTTGTCATACACGGTCGAAAATGTAGTGAAATTTTATGCTGACGTGAGTAAACGCAAAAAATGGAAATTACTTCATATCTGAGTGAACGCATCAATTATGCATAATATCCTTATCCTTGTACAACTTCAACCTTTCCAAGGTGTAAACACGGGAAGTAGTCAATACACAAGTTTGCACTATTTTTGAGTCTGATGATGACAATCCGTATGCCCACATTGTTTATGAAAGTATATCAATTAACACTTTGCGAAACGTCGCTTTCCTTAAAAAAATAAATCTTCTCATGGGCGGGCATACGCTATAACCACCACATAATTTGGATATCACTGCCAGGGAAATCGCAAGTAGGCTGCTAGAAAGGCTATGAAACGTAGTTCTATCTCGGTAGAACCTCGAATTCTATATATTCAAATCTTAGCTAAGCAGTCATTCGAGGAAACAAAGTTGTTCACTGAATGAGTGAGTAAGGTCCACACAACGCTGCAATTAAAACAATTTCAGATTTCCGGAACACACGACAATGCTGATATTTTTAATCCTCCTAAAACCGCCAATACAAAATGTGAACCGAAATTTTGTCAATCAAATTACAATCTTGATTCGCTATATATCCTTCCAAACAAACTGGTTTCGTTTCGTATTGGCAAATTACTTGACTTTGTTTAGGTCTTAATTCTCTATGCATTCCATTATTTCTTTGGACTTTCCATAAGAATAAGACTCACTTTTACGCTTATTCTTCACTTGTTCAACCTGTCTAATACATCTCGCGACTGAAATGACACGAAAACGGGGCTCAACGGAGAAGACGAAAATGCACACTTCATATCTCTCCCTTTTAAAGACAACTGCGTGGAAATGCGAGTGAAGCGTTTTGAACAACTTTTTCTCTAAAAGAAAAGCTGGCATTACGACAGAGAGCAACAAAAACCTAAAACCAAATAGTATACAGCGTTCTTATATTCAATACACGCTATGCACGGCATATAATATTATGCATTTCAGTATTTAACCATTTGTACTAACTTCTTATAATGCATCCCTTCAAACACGAAATGTAGATAGACCATTATACATAACGCATTGCTTCGGAAAATGTGTACCTCTAAGGATTTCGGTGATGATAAGTGCATTTACCAAAGTACATTTGTTTCAAGCTTCTTCTTTTTTTACTCATTTTACCGTTCCTTTATGCTTTGTGACTAAAAGACACTGGTCCACCCAGTATATCACATCGCACTGATTGTGAAAAGTACAAGCTAGAATCTAAATCACTACAAAAACTAGTTATACCTACATCCACAATGCTCCTAATAGGCTCTGCTTTATTCTCCATCCGAGAAAGTTGGCTTGATTATATTACACTCACTAAATGGAACACATCCGTACGAACAAACTTCCCGAACGTTGTTGGACCATACCCGCTAGCTCAGTGTGTTATGTTTATGTTAGGCATAATAGTGTTTTCAAATCACTCACATTGCGTATTATAAAACATCCGGATGGAACACGGCATATTCTGAGTGAGTATGAGTGAGCATCAACTTCACTTTAGGATGATGTGTCTCGAAGAACATGAGCACTCGGTCGGAGAGTAGAGGAGGACTGTGTGGTGCGCTAATGTTCTAAAATAAGTGTAAAATGAAAGGAAATGAGGAGAAGAGTTGTAAAGAGCAAGAGAGGAGCACTTATTTCGACGTAGAAAAGTAAAAACAGCAAGTAAATCCTTGAATTAGTCGAACTCTTGTATATTTGTGCAAGAGAACCTCTCTCCTGATGTAACTCTTTTTTCCATTTTATCGAATGCCGTAGGATCGAATCTTCGAAGCTAAAGTAGAAGCACGGCCGAACGTGCATATATGGGGTATGCCATAAATCGGTATGCGACTTTAAAAACGAATTTAAATGAATACCAATTGACTTATGTCAAATATGTACGATCCAATTTATGTTTGTAAATTCATAGCCAAATTTTGTACGACCATCATATGTAGTAACCGTGCAAAGTTTCTTTTGTTTTTGTTTCAATTTACCTAACTCTTTTTGATTTATTCCATTTTGTAATATGAAAACTGGGACTTGGCTATGGAATAAAGGGATAGTTGTAATCGGCTCTATGATTTTCGTACATCCTTTACGTACTGTGATAGAGTCACATCAGATTTTTGTTTGAATTCATCCCGACGACCGACTCTGAAAAATAGTGATATATACCAATGTTGAATGTATTTTATTTTAAAACACCATACATTTTCACCACGCTTCCTTGCATGACAATAATACGATAGATAACATATACGACGACGATAGCCACTTCATTCCGATGTGAATGCTTGAACCCTGTCTGCAAATTTGTTCGTTGTTTTCGCAAATGTGTATATGGGCATTGAGAATAATATGAATCTTTCAAGATGATGACATAAATTCTCCGGCTCTATTTGAGCTTGTGTACAACGCAACGGGAAAGTAGGCAAGTGGAAATGTGTCACTACTAACTACAATAGTAAATTAGCTCCGCATGCATTTCATTCTACTATTGACAACCTCACACAAGTGAAATGTGTGGTGCTCAATTGATGTCACCAAAAGACTGTCGTCTGTCGTCTTCCCATTATTCCATTTTCAATAAAAATCAAGCGAAACGCAATTACTTTTCTACAAGCTGAAACTGTCCCGCAAAGATGTATGGAGATGAAGAGTATTATTACCATCGCATAGCAGACGTTCAAGATGTTCAAAATGACAAATGAGCATAATAATACGTTTATTTCATTTTCTTTTTGACATATGGTTATTTTTTTTAACTTAATCATATAACATGCTCAAGTATTTGGATACGGGAAATCTATGGAAAAATGACAAAATATAATATTTCAAAAAGTTTTTACGAGTTATCTAGGTTCTAATCTCTCTACAATTTTGGACATACCCATACATAGTTTGATTAAATAACGGCGATGCTCTTTCTGCGAAAACAATTTGATCAGGGGTCATATTCATTTAAAAGTTTCAAATACACAAACAGACAAATTGTAAAATAACTGTATTTCGGAATACGTAACTGAATGTGTGTATACCAAAAACAGTGGTTGGTTTAAGTAAATTAAGAAATGCATTCATTTTCTCTGCGACTCGCCATCTGACAACTTGTGAGAAACTTGTTCAGATTCCGATTAATCACATGGTATATTCATAATCAATTTAGTCTTCATCACGGATCGCTTGACTATACAAAGTTATTGGTATAAATGGGATTAATATAAATGCTATTTCAGGTTGCAAGATTTTTACGTATATATATCTTAGCAAGTTACACTATACTACACCTAACCAGTACATATTATTATTATAATTATTCGATTTTTACCTTAACTATAATTACCTATAATCTACTAGTGAATATCATTGAATATAAATGCAACTTTGCTATGAAGAATAAGCGAGTGTCCTTTCACAACTTACTCCGACATGAGTAAAGAGTCAAACAATACAATTTCATGTCATGTTCATGTCCATGAAAACAAGTGGAAGTCATTGTCTTCGACACAGACCTCAACTCGCCTCTGAAGTACTTCCGGGGCAAACCCATCATGAAGTTCGGTACAATCCCACTTATGTTATCGTCAACAGAGAGAAAATTAAAACTATGCCCTATGGATAATTGGCATTCCAAATGGTCTGGCCGGAGGCGACCTTCCCAACAAACTGGACATTTCCGGGAGCATTACCAACCCCTGGAGCTGAGGCAGTGGATGACGAGAGTAAAACTGTTGAGTCGCCGCTACTAGGAACCTGCTCAAAATTTAACCTTAGCAAATTACGTTGGTTTAGTGTTTCTTTCAGTTTTGCCTTCGGGGTGGTCCCAGGATCAGCTGCATGGATTGTAACCGTCTGTGGAACGCTTGAGTTATCCAAATCTATACTGTTACTATTACCTAGATTTATACTAATCACATTGTTTCCACTGTGCGCCGTGGCAAATTCAGGTAAAGCTTCGGAACTGTGATTAGCACTACCCCCAACAACTGACCTCTGGCTATTCACAATGATTCCGGAGGAGGGGGTTGACGCGGATCGTATGATCGTCACCGTTTTCCCCTTATTTGTTGTTGTCTTTAACGATGACTGGGATATTGGAACGGTAGAGAAAATTGGTTCTGTTGAGACTCCCGTAGAGTGACTTTGAGTCTTCGACAAATTGATTTGTATAGGGAGGGTCATCACTGGCCGACTGTTTTGAACTTGACTGTTGTTGTTCATGTTTACGCTTCTTGGAGGATTTAGTGGGTTTGGCAAACTCTGCTGATGTTGAACTACTGTGTTTGCTACTCCGTGATACTGATTTTGAGGGGGAGGACGAGGATCTTGAGTGGCGAGAGGATTTTTTGTGTGAGGAGCTTGAGCTTTTGTGATGGGACGTTGAAGAAGTTGTGTGAGATGGGGCTGATGATGGTGTAGACCTTGTGACGATGATTGATTGGTTAGTTGTGGATTTAGTTTTGGAACAGATTGCTGCTGCTGCTGCTGCTGCTGTTGAGTGACGTGTGATTGTTGCTTCTGTATGCCGTGTTGAGACTGTGAAAGCTGGTCCTGAAGCCCGAGTGGAGATTCCTGTTGTTGAAGACCTATTTGGGTCAGTTGTGGATGTCTTTGTTGAGGTTGATGTTGATGACTTATGTGGGATTGTAATGTGAGTCCTGCTGGACCCTGAAGCTGTTGATGAAATCCTATTTGTTGTTGTTGTTGAAGTCCTGGAGCTGGTTGTTGTTGCTGTCCTAGTTGGGGTGACTGTGGAATGCCGATTTGCGTCTGTCTTTGATGGACTCCGAGTTGTTGGGACTGCTGCTGCTGTTGCTGCTGATGGCTGATTTGAGACTGTTGTTGTTTTTGAAGGCTTAATGAAGGTTGTTGCTGTTGTTGTAGAGGATAATTTTGATGAGTGGCTGGAGCGGTGACCACTACTAATGGATGAGTGACTGGAAGTTGAGACTGTTGATGCGGTTGTTGTTGATGTTGTTGCTGTTGTTGCTGCTGCTGTTGTTGTTGTTGTTGTAGTTGTTGTTGCTGGGGGAGTGACGCGAGGAGATGGCGGAGTGGCAGGTGCTGCATGGCTTGTTGATGGATTGAGTTTGGACGGATTTCCACGTTCGGAGGTGCTCCCATCAGGTCTTCCAGCTGCTTTTCGCCCATCCCCATCGAGGGGGACAGTGTCATCCTCCCCTGAGACTCCTCCTGGCCCGACAGAATCTCTGCTAGCACACTAAAATACCAGAAATCATTATTAGAATGCCTCTACTGGAAACTGTGAGAGAGAGTCTGATGAAATGAAATGAGGCTTAATATTTCCTCTATTAAATATCACTCATCACTCTGTGTTAAAAGTTCTACTGTTAGTTTTGGAGCACAGAAAAGCTTGTCATCCACATTTTATTACATTTCTGTGTAACACGTGAAATTCATTTAGTTTAGTGTGTCAATATTTGAGTGTCTTAAAATACTTATTACGTATGTCGCATGATTGAATTGTTAGTTGCTGAATTCACAATTCCTTTTACAATCACTCAAAGTGAATAGATACTGCTAGGTTGGTCACTGATGTGCAATAATATCTAACCCAGAGGGAAATTACACATTCAGAAAATATGTTTTTTACTTTAAAACCTCCACTTCCACTGAGTTAGTGTGACCATTTTTTGTGCGATATTTTTGAAGGATGGTTGAGGCTTAAGGAAAGGGGAGGGACACATATAATAAAACATTAACAGAACAGTGATACCAACCAGTTACATAGAAGGATGGAAAAGAAAGAGGTCGCACGCAGGATCAAGGTTATCACGACAAAAACAAAGAGCAAACACAAAAAATTTCAGGTGTGGTTGTTTCACAAGTTAACATAAAATATAGGTAGTTTCCCACAAACACATATATTTTCCGACAGGCAGACATAGATTACGATACGAGCCTGCGTTCGTCTTGACACATTTGCTAAATATGATATTATTAGTAATTCCTAAATGAAGCGGAAACGTAACATGTTTATAACAAAATTGATAGTAATTTTTGCATGCTGTCAAGCTGTGTACCTAACTAGGTATTTAAAAAAATACTATGTTTTAAGGAGCTCCACTTGTTCACAAAATATAGCGACAACAAATGAACAAATCGTACATGATAACATACAATTCAGCCAGCGACAAATAACGAAACCAATCCAAGAAATTATACAGAAAGTCAGTCGAACGAAACAAACAAAAATTGTAAAATAATAATAATAATAATATAAAAATTGTGAAGAGTCAGTCAACTAGGGCAAATCAAATGTTAGGAAAGCGAAGAGAACGAAGAAGAAAAGAGGAGAAGAAAAAAAGCCACATATGACACGACACAAACCTGTTCCCAGGTGACAAAGGTTGTGATGTAGAGGTTGAGGCTGTTTTTGACGTATTGATCACAGGTCTACTGCCACTACCAGTGTTACTTACTGTAACAACAGTACTACCAGTATTCGTAGCAGTGGAGGAGCTTGTGGAAGAAGAAGAAGTCGAATTACCCATGCCAACTTTGGACCTTACTTTGTATGCATATTGACGTCGCACAAGGTAACACTGATCCTCCATTCGTTGCCCATACTCGGTCACCTTGGTACGATAAAACTCTTCAATCCCCCGAATTCCGCCCATACCCATTTCGTTCAGTACACGCTCCATGGGATCCTTCATACATAAATGCAAACAGAATCAGCATTGGAATGGCCAATATAGAAAGTAAAGAAATATAAATAGAAATAATAATAATAATAATAATAGAAATCAACATACTGGAAAGCCATGGTCATTACTGCTCATCTCCAGTTCAGAAACTTGTTTCAGTCTTCTAGCCATATTTGTGAGGAAGCTCGATACTGCATCAGCTATAACTTCTAACGGACGTAACTTTGTGTCTGAAATTTCGTTCCACAAACACGCATATATTAAACACAATTTTTAGATTAGACAATTTTAGGAAACATTTTAGGAATGGCACGGGGAAATGTCATTACGTGTGAATCCACCATGCGCTAAATTTACAAGGAGTCGTTGTGATATGACTTCTTTCACTTGTCTTTTCTTGAGTAGACTATTATTCGAAAGAAATTGAGTTTTGCTGGGTTCCGGTCTCTCTGGCATTGGTCCTAATTTGTATACAACGCCATCGGATTCCACAGATTCCAGTCGACTTTGTAGTTCTCGCTTATGACGTAGAAGCTCGATAATGTGAAGCAGGTACTCATTTTCTTGAAGGGATGCTTTGACACTTCTGCAATGAAACAAAATTGGAACAGTTAAACATAAAAAAAAAATTTTTTCTTCACTTTCTTTGTAAGTGATGTCATCTTACGAAAGCGGAATTGGCTTTGGAAGCCGCAAGTTTGTGACATGGAACTCGTGATTCTTCGTATTCAACTCTCTCTTTCTGCGACGACGCTTTCGGGATTTCTGACATGTTGCAAGTTGTTTAGGGTATTTTAACAAGCTTATCCTTTCCTGTCCTCGTGCCTTGGTAAGGGCCCGTTTCAAACAGACAGCTGCCAAGACGCGCAGTCTGGGCTCAGAAATTCCTTGTGGCACGGAGCGGTAGCGCACATTAATTTTGCGGCTTTTTCGGGGTAGCTTATATCGGTGTTTTTGACGCTCACGTTTAACAGCTTGATCATGGTTTCTCCTACGTCCTTTTCGGGATTGAAAGCGCGAGTTCTTCTCAGACCTTTTTCTCTGTACAGCCGCCGATCCGCCGGATTTGTTGTTATCTTTGGTGGTGAATGGCACAGGCGCAGAACTGAACAAGAACTGTTGCTGTATTGATTGAGGATAACTTGACATTGCTGTAGACTTAGTTTTGGAAGTCAAGTCCCTCATAGGAAAGTTTTCTTGTACCAAAGTCTTTGTCTTCTGCTGCATACTGACTGGAGTGGTAATTGTTGCCCTTAACCTTGTTAGCAAACGTATGGGATCATATTTTCGAAGGAAAATGTTTTCCATGGGTAACCTAGGTCGTGGTAATTGCGAAGTTTTATCCCTCCCTAATTCAGTCGAATCACAAACACCACTTGTTGTTGTAGCACTTGGTGTACTTGCAATGTGCTGCTTGGTCAACTCGTCACCGGGAGTAAACACTTTAAGCAGGTTTGGCATTTTCGAACACAAGGAACTGTTATTATTATGTTTCGAGGTTACACCAGCAATTGGGGTCGTAGACGCTAACTTTGGTCTTTTAAAATTTTTTGACGTTTGTTGGTTATCTATCGAAGTCGCCGCTTTTCGTTTACGTGAGGGCTGGGCCAGTCTAAGATGATCAGTGGAGGAGGAGGGTGGAAAAGCCATAGTTTTCCATCTTTCGTACTGTGCCAACTCATTCCTTGCAACGGAAGTTTCCCACAGCCACCCATTCCCTTTAGACATCTTCGTTTCATCGTTTAAGGTCTGCGTTTTCAATTTGTCCCTGTGCACCGAACTATTCTGACCCGGTATCATGTTTCTTGGTGCGGCAGCAGCGGTCGATGATGTTTGTGGCACATTTACAAGTTGTTGTTTACTCATCATTTGCAAAATATGATTCTTAGTGTGATCTGGACTGCTCGTGTGCTGGTGCTTCAGATGAGTAATTGAATTAAGATGACCAGTATGACTACTGAGCGACTGCAGGGAATTCTGAACGGGTACCGACGGTGACGCCACAATTCTGTCGTATATCTCCTTATTCTTAAACATGATGGGGATTCGCACTGGAGGTGGTTGTTGTTGGCTATGCTGCTGCTGCTGCTGAACATTATTACTACTATTGCAGTTGGAGCTTGAACTGTTACTACTGCATACGTCGTTGGATTTTGACGTTCCAATGATATTGGTGTACAACTCTGCAACTTGATTTTGCAACTGATTCTTCTGATGTATTGCAGATTGAGGAGGTTGTCTATGATCCGCAATCATTCTCATGGGCGATGATGATAATGTTGGATCCGCCGGAGTTCCGCCAGTTTTCACTGATTTTATCATCATATATTCCTGTGCATATCAAATAGAATCGTGTTAACTCATCTGCATTGATAACGAATAACTCATAGATGGGCATAGATCTTGGCATGAGGAATATTTTTGGTGAAATGAACTAATAGCCTAAATAAAACAGTAAATATCCCGTTGAAATTCCGTTGAGTAGGTGACCCAATCGTAATTGTGAATAATATTGGTCCTGAGATGTGAGGATTGCAATATAATATAGCACATAATTATTAGGCCACTTTCCCACTTGTCGTTAGCCAAATATATATTTTTACCAACGAATATATTTTATTAGCATACCATTATACTGAATCCAAAAGACAATCGTGGGAAACCCTCCTTTCCCCCGGAGGCTCCTGTCAAAAGTTGATGTGGAGGAGAAGAAAAAAACAGGGAACTCGAACTGCGTCTTCTTATCCTTGTCCATCCAGCCAGATAGTTAGAGAGCCACACGTTATTATTATTATTACTGCTTTCCACTTGCAAGAGGCATTACATTTCCTTTAACAACTTCACACCCAAAAAGTCTGCAAACACCGAAAAAACATTTGCATGCTATAATTGCGTCCAAGGACATTATCACCGTCGACGTTGTCCCTCCAAGCTATACTCCCTACCCTATACTACTACTCTAGGTCAAGGTGGAAGGAAATTCTGTCGAGCTCTTCCTAATTGGGTCTTGGGATTAAAGAAGACTTTTTTAACTCCTCCACACACTCACTCCACCTTAACTATACTACTATTTCACTCCAAAATGTTCATTTTTATTATTATCTTTTACGGAACGCTGCTTCCCCCACACACAGCCCAATTTTAAAGCATCATCATGTAACCAACAACAGATGATGATGATGCGGACTGGAAATGGCATGTTTCCATATCCATATCATCACACACATAACTTATATGTGACTTGCAATTGCAATATAGGGGAAAATCTCTATTTTTTCTTAAAACATTATTTTATGCATTCAGTTCAGCTCAGTCAGACCAGACAGAGCTTCTCCCTTGAGAGCGTATGTATACGTATACTTACAATTATTGTTGTTGGTGGTTTTGGCTCTGATATCCCTCTTCATGTATGTACATGATATATAAATGGTCCCTATTCCCTATTTCTGGAGTAAGGAGCACTTTCGTCTCCGGTTGCCCCAGCTCCTGCCCTCAATATACCTCCTTGGCAAGCACTCCAATCCAGACGGACTGAGAGAGGGATGCCGCCCTTGTTGAATTTTATGGGCGCACGGGTCTCTTCAGACCCCTTGTCACCAATTCAAAAGCCCTAGCCCCCTGACCTGGGACCCTCCAAGATGGGGTAAACTTTGGCAGAGAGACCTCTCGGCCTCGGTGCGGTAGTCCCCTTGGCGGGGTTTCCATGAGGGAAGGATAACTTGTGGGTGGTGATATGAAAGGCCCCAAATAAATAGGGGATTCTGTACAAGAAAAAAGGGAGAACGGAGGAATGTATTGTAGGAAGGATGTATATTGATTGATAAATTGATAAGGATACATATGTATGTGCACTACGTTCGTATTACACACAGTCATTCATACAGTGAGTGAGTGAGATGAGGAGGATGTCTTTGTGCTTGCTGCGGAATGAAACTTTTTTGGTTTTGGAGGAATAGGAACAGCATGCATCTAATCTGATATGTATAAATATGTTCTCTTCCATGCATGGTCCACTCCACAGTTCCAAGTGAACCGGAAACAAGTGTGGAGGGAGGCCACTGGAATTGGAATTGATGTCGTGGTTGTATGAAATACTTGGATCCTTGAAAATGAATTGCAGTGATATGGGTACTTGTTTCTCTCACTCAGGTGAAACGCGGCATTCACCTTCACGCGTTACATGCATGACTGACGCCTAGCCTAGCTTACTCTGGAAGTATAAAGTTGTCCAGCGATTATGAAATCAAACTTGGCCCAGAGGTCACCATCATCATCAACTATTTGACGTGGAAACGGTCGAAAATCCCGTACGTACGTATGAACGTGCATAATGCTCATGGCATTTTTAAGAGCTCTCCACATGTTTAACTCCTGTACAAATGTCATAAATAATGAGTAGTGTGGTCGTAATAGGCACTTTCACCGTGTGAAAAATTAATGGGATTCTGCATGGGCTGTTGTGTGCTCTTCGTCTTCCACTAGAATATTAAATCATGTGGGAAAGGAACATTATTTTTCGATAATGTGGTGACATAACAGAGCACGCAGTCAAACATAAAAGATGATTTGTGTGTCTGCATTGGGATATAATATGCGATATGCGATTCTCCTGCTGCTGCTGAACATGACTACTTGGCAGTCATGCGGTCATGCCATTCTTCTATCACACATCAATTAATGAATGAATGATTCATTCATTTTATTTTCTGACCACCCAAATGTGCTGCTGATGGTTCTGTTCTCTCCAAGATATGTGTACCGATGCGATTGTGTGGATGCGTAGTCTCTCTGAATGATGATGTGGTGCGATGTGTGGTCTTTTCTTGATATCTGGTAGCTATTATGTGAAAATGCGATGCAATGTGCAGTGCACGTCTACTTCTACTTTCAACTCCTATTTTTTCGTCTTTTCTCTACTTGCTTTTACGTGTGTGTCTGTATGGTGAGGTGTGTGTGTGTGTGTGGGGTAATGGTAAATAGTGAATGCGCCACGATGTGATGATGATGATAATATGTTGAATGGATGCGGATGATATAACCGAGCAATCGCATGGAGCATTTTCTACTCTGCTGCATAGGCAGAGAGAGAGAGAGAGAGAGAGAGAGAGAGAGAGAGATCCCAAAATCCCAACCCAACAATATTCAGCAGATTCTTGAGCATATGCATGCGTATTATGCAGCAGAGGCAACATATTCTAGCCGACAACAAGACAGCAGCAGCCCTTCTTGCTTTATGTCAAGTAGGTATCATATGGTCATCACATCACATACATATAGTCATCATAAAAATCTATAAGGAATAATAATAATAATAATAATATACGAATTTATATACATATACATAAAATCTTCCTGTTACCTATGAGAAACGAAATAGGGGAAAAAAGAAGAAGAAGATTGAAACATGCACACTTTTTTCCATCCATCCGACGACGGTATTTTATTATGATTTCCTCTGCGCTGCGGAGGAGAATCTCGTCGTCGTCCCCTCTTCTGTTTGGTGGAGTTGGAGGAGCACAACAGCAGTTCTTTTTTTGCAATTCCAACCAAAAAACTCCACAGACTTTTTAAAATTCTATAGAGATTGCGATTTGCGATGAGAGAGAGAGAGAGAGAGCACGTAATGAAACGCAGTCAGATTTTGCAAGACCATCAGAGATCACATCACTGTCCGGGGAGTAAATAACGTGAATGTGAATATATACAATGATATTATTATTATTTTACTTGTAATAATGTGTTTTGTGTTGTGTATATAACCATCTACCTACATTATCAACCATAAGACTAGTTATTACATTTAACGTGTGTACATGGTAATCATCCCATCATCATCATCATCAGCCTCC
Source organism: Dicranocentrus wangi (assembly GCA_036850665.1). NCBI lineage: Eukaryota > Metazoa > Arthropoda > Collembola > Entomobryomorpha > Entomobryidae > Dicranocentrus > Dicranocentrus wangi. Next base: position 776 of record JAANSN010002409.1, on the reverse strand, counting down.
GTCTCTCTGAATTGCTATCCAGCATCATCCAGTGTTGTTGCTCACAAAAAAGGGGAAATCATAATAATAATAATAATAATAATAACTCTTTTTTGGAGAGAATCAGGAATATTATTGCTAACAAAGCAANCTTTTTTGGAGAGAATCAGGAATATTATTGCTAACAAAGCAATACAAATTGCTAACCCTCCTGGATATCCTTGCTCATCATCATCGCATTAACGTAAGTTTAAAGTGAGTAAATTGCATTTTATGTCTGCTGGAATGGTAATATGTATAGGATGTCGTTCTCGTCGATGATCGTCCTGTGGTTGTTTATGTTTATGCATTTTTTTGAATGCGTGATCGTGTAGTAATAACACATAAAAGTATCTGGAGAGGTAATCAGTCGCCTCGTATCAGTTTTGGTATCGTACACATCCTCAGGTATGAACGTCAATATTGAATATTCTTGAAATTGCGTAATGCAATATACTTAATGCAGTGATCATTCATGACTAAGTCAAGTTCAACAAAGTTTTCGTTCGTAAATAAAGAAAATACACGACGGGCGGGACGGGTTTATCATACTCGTCGTCATTCATAGCTTGGAAATGCTTGTGTGAAATTTTTCGTATTTTGTCGTTTGCAAAAGAGTTATCTCTTCATGTCTGTATGTTGATTGTGAGATTAGATAGGTCCCATTCATGAGATAAGGATTGCTGGAATGGCCCTTTGTTCAGTTTCTTTTGGAAAGTTTGTTTGGGAAATGCGCGGATTTGTCATTTGTTTGTTGT
>JAANSN010002408.1:10393-24285 GCA_036850665.1 Dicranocentrus wangi | reverse complement strand
AGTTATAGTTGATAGTAAATTCAAGTAAATTGAATCGAATAACCGACTATAGGATCCATTTGGAGGTGTGAGTCATCGCCAATCGTCATTGAAAGAAGATTTTAGTCAAAAATTGAGGTGACAGGTACGTTGGGGTTTTTAATTTTAATAATTGTCATTCGCAATGATTATGATTGAGTACTCGAAAACAAGGTTTAGTAATTTTAAGAATAAGACAGAATGTGCGTGTTTCATGATTTTTGGATCGATCTGATTTGCAGCAACAGAACCGGTTTAATTATCTCTCTCCCAGCAGTCAGCAGTCCCAAAACCGCCAGTTACTAGTTACCAGATTCACAATGCCAAAGAAACTTCAGGTTGGAATTTACCTAGAGAATGTCACGGACATTCAGAAGGCTTTAACGGAATCTCGGGAAGCTGGGTACGTTCAGCACTATTAATATGATTCCTCATTTGCATTTGCATGTATGCTTGTCTTTAGATATAACGTTGAAGGGGGTTTAGAATAAATAAATTATTAGCATTGTGATGTGATATGATGTTATTGCTGGCATAGGTTCGATTACATGTGTTGTGGCTTGCTTTCGAAAAAGTACTGCGAAAATGAACTCAGCGGCCTTCGAAACAATCCAGAGGAACCATTTTGTTGGTTTGACTTGGCTCTATCCTCCTCAGGTAGCTATATGATCAAGCAAAGTGTATTGGCTACTATGAGTTTTTAAATGTTCGTAAATTGTATTGTATTAAAATGCCATCATCTATACATAGATTGGAGCTCTTCGGTTGTTGGAGTTTTGAGTGACCTGCAGCATGAAACTGAAAGTAAAAGTATTGCTCGGAGAAGTAAGGCTGTTGAATTAATTGAAAAAGAAATGGGATATGTACAGCATTTAAGTATGCTTTCGACAATGGTAAACCTTCACCCTGGCGAGTCTACAAATCTTGGAAGATTGCTGAGCTCTAAAGTAACAAACGATGGTGGAAATCACTCCAATATTTTGGTGAGTTTCCTTTTTCCACATATATGTGTACTATTAATCGTGAATATCGTGACGCAAATTAAATTAATGTACTATTTTTGCAATTACGCGTACCACTTCGCATATAATCTATACTCCATGTTTAATATTAATGAGTTTATTTTTATAATGTTCTGAGAACAGTTATGTGGTACGGATGCCGATGATATATGAAAATAATTCTGTTATGAATGGATATCCTGCGTTAAATTCTTCGAATGATGAAGACGAAACCGAACCAATAAGCTCTTGGACGATGTAAGATAGTTTACTGGCCTCGTTTGTCCGTTGGTCATGTCCCCAGTCCCCATTCCGTTGTTATATGTTCAGTGTAGTGTATGGAACGTCAGTGGTAGTACGAAGCAAGTACAGGAAGTAGTTGTGTTGCAAAGTGTCCCGACACTTTTTTGTGGCCCTAGTAGGAGGTAGTTGGTCATCCATTTTCAATGATCAAGTATTATTAGTAATTAAATTGTCTTTCAAATGACAATTTAATTAATTAAAACTTTTTTTCGAGTTTAATTGAAAGATCGCCACGGTCCATGGGGAAATGATTCACGGACAGACTCGCGATTTATACGTTTTGACTGGCTTTGCTATTCAGTCATTGTGAATTGAAGTGAACAAGTTACAAATATTTTGTTTGTTATTATAAAGATGGAACCGTTTCCGTATGATTGGGAATGCAGATCGACGCGTGTATCCAGTGTTGGATTTGCCAGTAGACTTCCCAGACAATGATGACGAATTGCTGCGATGGTTAGGAGAACCAGTGAAGGCAGTCTGTCTGAGTGAAAGTAAGCAAAAAATTAATACTAATTTACACTCGCTGGAAATCAAAATCGCCGTACACAGTATAAATAAATCCGCGAAAAAACAAGTTTTATTCTTGTTCTTTGTATGCTCTTAACGGAATATGTCTTTTTTAGAATCATTTGTGACAAATAATAAGGGATTTCCTGTTTTACCAAAGAGAACACAAAATATTGTGAAGCAGTTCTTTGATATAGGATCTCAAGTGATAATTAATTGCAGTCCAGATAGGACTCCCCATCAGTGCACCCATTTTAAACAGTATATAGAATTTATTCATGGACACGTGGTAAGTGGTCTAGCTTCAAGACCGATTGATCACGATTTAATATTAAATGACATTGGTGCTTGACTAATTGAATGCATTGAAAATTAAATGATATTCAAAATAGGTGACAAGCTGGGAAGAAGACTCTGTTCGAAAATATACAAAAGGTTATGAAGACTACTTGCAATCACCCCTGCAGCCATTGATGGATAATTTGGAGGCGAATACGTATGAAGTTTTTGAACGGGACCCAACGAAATACGAACTCTATCAGAGAGCTGTAGCTAAAGCTTTAGTTTATAAAATACCAGAGGAAGAAAAGGAGACTAAAACAATGTAAGTTAAAAACTGTAGTTACTGTCGCTCATCGCTGGGACTTTGTCTGATTGTTAGTACAATCAACCGTTTTCCGTGTTATCCGAATTTCAAAATAGTATGGTATTTACCTATTTTCAGAGTCGTTATGGTCGTAGGTGCTGGACGAGGACCACTGGTACGAAACTGTCTGGCAGCAGCTGACAGCGTTGACCGTAAAATTAAGTTATACGCTGTTGAAAAGAATATCAATGCGGTATGCACCTTGCTTCACTTGAAGAAACATGTGTGGGGCGACAAAGTGACCGTAATTTCATGTGACATGAGAGAATGGGAACCGGAAGAGAAGGCTGATATTATCGTTTCAGAACTTCTTGGTTCGTTTGGAGATAATGAGCTGTCTCCTGAGTGTCTTGATGGTGCTCAGAAATTTCTTAAAGGTAGATTTTGAAACTACACAACTTTCTGAATACCGGGTAGAATAACAAATGCATATTAGTGTAAACCTATATTCATATTTTCCAGAGGGAGGGTTAATGATTCCAGAAAACTACACTTCATTCATTGCCCCTGTAATGTGTCCAAAAATTCACGCTGATGTCCGGCCATTCTTCGATATGAACAAGCACACATTAAGCAACTTTGAAACACCATATGTTGTTTACATGAAGACTTATTTTGAAATAGACGCACCTAAGCCTCTGTTTATATTCACCCATCCGAAGAAAGGTATGTAACTCATTAACTCGTAGTTTTAATATCAAGAACAGTCTCCATTAATACAATACCAATTAATCAATCAATCATTGTGTACTGACTCCCTCCTTTGTAGACGTATCAGAAACAAATGATCGTTACGGTATGGTGGAATTTAAAGCGCGAGAAGATTGTGTTTTACATGGAATAGCTGGCTATTTTGAAAGTATTTTATTTGATGATGTACTAATGAGTATCCATCCTGACACCCACTCAGAAGGAATGTTTAGTTGGTTTCCCATTTACTTCCCGATTCGGGTAAGGATTACTAAATTAAATACCAGATAAAGGCATGGTTAACTAGTAGTAATACATGAATACATACTTATTGGGTTATTTTGGCTTCTTTCAGGATCCCATTCAAATCAAGAAAGATGATGTCGTCAAGCTACACTTCTGGAGATGTTCTAATAAACATAGTGTATGGTATGAATGGTCTGTGTCTGAACCAGCTTCGGTCCCCGTTCACAATTTAAACGGACGATCCTACACAATTGGCCTATAAAACGAGCTAATTTAGTTTCAGTAATACTCTAACGATCTGTTTGAGTTGACTAAATCGACTGCTATTGTTTTAAGGCTGCCTAGCACAATTTTTGTATTACAATTTAGCTTTGTATCGTTAGTTAAGTTAGGTAATGCATAATTTTTTATTGTATAGGTATTACAGATGTACCTACCTATTTTATTTGTTCAAATTATTCAGCTCTGTATTATACGCATATCCGATTCCCTGTGGTTCGTATATTCCTATTCTATCAAATCAATATACTGAAATTGTAAGTGTTTTGTTTACATTGTTTCAGTGCAAGCGTTATATTAATAAAATGTTAATGTAAGACAGCATCGGACTTTTTTGGTCATGTTTTGGCATATACCTGCTCCGTGCTCACTCACTTTGACTGTATGCGCCTAGTCGATAACTTGCGGGCAAAGTTATGTTAGTAGGATGGCATCAGTGTTGCTAATTATGGGATGCTAGAGCTAGTGTTTGTAACAACGCCACTAAAAGTACGTAACTAAAAGAGTTTATGGTTTTAAAACTTTACTGTGGGATTCAATTTCTACATTTGTAATTCTTAGTGTACATTTTCAGTTTTAACCTAGGACAATTGTTATATTCCTCGAATAAATCAAGGGGACATTGTGCATTAGTCAATATGGTGGTTACATAACGTATACTAATTTGACCTATCCTTCGTATCGAAGCAATATGCTTTTAATTGTACGACGCCTTTAGCGTCAAAGCAAACAAAAGCAGACCAATCCAGGGTCTGTCTTGTGGTCACTAGCTTACAATTAGTATATCGTATATCAATATAAGTGCATGTAAATGTAAGGTACGTGATATCAATACCATTCGAAACACCAATACAATATTTTAGACTGAATCTTGGCAGATTAACACAATATTTGACAACGTGTGTAACAAAAATTGAAACCAACTCTCTAAACTTATAAATAGATAGTTGGTAAATAATATACATAATATACACGTTGGGAGAAACTATGATAATTTAAGAAGTGAAATGAAGAATGTTATAAAAATAGTTACATTCTGAGCACAGAAATAAGGCAAAAAAATGTTTAAAGGACAAGTCCACAGTGCAAATGCAAATAAAATTCATCAGTGTGATTAGTGGGTCAGAGCATGTTCCATAAGACGAGGTGGGAATTTACTCTCCTCGTCAGAGAAAATTATCGATACAGCTTAATTTTTACTTTAATTTTTTGTGCTTAGTGTCAATTATTTTTAGCTAGCCACTGGTATTTGCGATTGGCAATGGTAGTGGCTGATATGTATTTTAAAGGCTGCTCCTTGCAAACTGGGCAAGGATACTTTTTCATTAGTACAGTTGGGCTAAGACTAAAGATTAAGTGAGATTTCTGCTTGTTGCAATGCTTTTTTCGAAATCTTTGACCTGCCTACATTATACACAAATAAAACCTATAAGGTATAGATAAAAACCTATATATTATGCTGATTCCGGAATATTTGCATAGTTGTAATTTCAACTACTTTTTACATAATATTATGTCTGCACACATCACAAATATTAATTCAGGCTACAACAGTTATTTTAAAATCTGAGGCCAGCAAGCGCTGGCAACATGGAATACTACGAAAGTTTCTTATTGTTAGTTCCAATATTCTTTCATGTGTATCTTGTACATTGCAGCGAATGTGTAATCACTAATCAGCAATACATGGACGTAAGCTAGATGCTACATTTATTTTGTGACATTTGATCCCTAAATCTCTACTTTCAACTGTCCCGTTTCACAATGTGTAGTTAGTTAAATCTCTAATTTCTACTACTTATTTAGGTATCCTCCTGAGAAGTCTTTATTCACGAATATTGGAAATGATTTTATTTAGCGAACTTTGGCTGTTGCCTCTGGACGATGTTGGAGGAGAACGTCAATAACGTTTTCGTCTGCCAATGTCGACGTATCACCAAAATTGAGGTCACCAACAGCGATTTTTCGCAATATTCTTCTCATTATCTTTCCAGACCGAGTTTTGGGCAAAGCAGGGGCTAACTGGATTACTTCAGGGACGGCAAATGCCCCAATCTTTTCTCGTACTGCAATACACAATTATCGAATGCGGATTTTATTTTATAAACTATTCGTGGTGGTAGTTTAGAACTAAACAATTCTCAACTTTATAGTTACCTTTCAATTTTAACTCTGACTCCAACTGCGACGAAAATTCAAAGCCATCCCTGAGAGTCACAAAACAATACAGCGCTTCTCCTTTCACATTGTGGGGCATAGCTACTGCTGCGGATTCGGCTACAGCTATTGTGGTTAATCATACCATACAATGAACTATGTACAAACGTCTGATAAATGTAAATATAGTAACAATGAGGCTAGGTCTCGCATAATTTTTTACCTTTGTGCTCAATAAGGGCAGATTCTACTTGTGCCGTGCTTAGCAGATGTCCTGAAACATTTAACATGTCGTCAACTCTTCCAGTTATCCAAATATACCCATCGCTATCTCGTTTCGCGCCTGTAATTAACAAATAGAAATGCATACTAAGAATTTTGTTCAATTACAAAAGAAAGATAATATAGGGAAAACACCCACCATCTCCAGTACAATAATATCCCGGAAATCGTTTAAAATATGTGCTCTCAAATCTATCATGGTCGCCGTAAACAGTTCTCATCATCCCTGGCCATGGCTTTTTGAAAGCTAGGAAGCCTTCTCCAGGGCCCTCTATCTCCTTTCCTTCCTCTGTAAGCAAAGATGGTAGTATACCGAAGAAGGGGAAAGTCTACACGGATTTTACGAGATCAGATTAGCACATCATATACACTACGTTTACAAGGCCCAGTCCCAAGTGCAAAAATTTAAGTCGTATTGCATTACCGCAGAACCCGGTTTCGAAGGTGTTGCCCCTGGTAAGGGTGTTAGGACATGTCCTCCAGTTTCAGTTTGCCAATAGGTATCAACAATTGGACATCGACCATCTCCCACAACGTTATAATACCACAACCATGCCTCTGGGTTGATTGGCTCTCCCACAGTTCCAAGGATTTTAAGAGAACTACGATTGCACCTAGACAGATAAACATGCACTATTGTTAATTTACCGTTGCCTCTAATGGGCTATTTAATGGTCAAACGTGGGCTAAACGGGTTTCCAACAAAACATACCGTTTAACAAAGCTGTCCCCAAACTTCATTAAGGAACGGATTGCTGTGGGCGCAGTGTAGAATTGGTTAACTTTGTATTTATCTACAACATCCCAAAACCTGGAATTTTCTGGGTAGAAAGGTGTTCCCTCAAACTATATAGTAAATACCATTGTTGTTAGTCACATAAATATTTGCTTTATGTTATTAAATCGGCCGTAATATTCTAATTTAATGTAAACGTACAATAACGGATGTTGCCCCATTTGCAAGAGGACCATAAGTTACATAAGTGTGGCCAGTAATCCATCCGATATCAGCCGTACACCAATAAATATCACCTGGGTGGTAGTCAAAAACATATTTAAACGTTGTAGCTGCATATAACATGTATCCCGCAGTGGTATGAAGTACTCCCTTGGGCTTTCCAGTGGAACCACTGTAAATATTGGAAATATTTGCTTTTGTTACACTTCAATAAGCCCATCGATCTATTACGTAATTACCTCACGCTAATTGTCGAATTAAGCAGGCCACAGACAGGATCAACAATGGCTTCGATTACATATAACAATGTATTATTTTAGTAACTAATATTACCTTGTATTAGAGCATAAACAGGGGATCCTCAGCATCAACCCATTCTGGTGGACAAACATCATCTGCCTTTTCCATTAATTCGTGATACCACTTATCTCGAGCTTCGTCGAAGGGAGCCTACACAAAAATAATAATTAAACCGTAACCTACAACATTCAGGAGGAGTCGTCAGGAGAGTGGAAGTGGAGGGCTCTGAGCCAATATTGACTTGGTCAATAAACGCTTACCGAGTAATCATACTGTTTTCTTTTCATAGGAGACTGGTTGGTTGACTCATCTGCTTTGTTCACTGCTAGCCGTGGAAGATGATTCACGACGACGCAATGTTTAACGTCAAGATTTGCATCTCCGCATTTAGCTATCGCTTTATCACTTATTTCTTTCAAATGAATGATTTTCTCCCCTCGCCAAACCCCATCCGACGTGTAACCTACAACATTCATGTAAATAATAAGAGTCGTCAGGAGAGTGGAAGTGGAGGGATCTGAGCCAATATTGACTTGCTCTTACGCTTACCGAGTAATCATACTGTTTTCTTTTCATAGGAGACTGGTTGGTTGACTCATCTGCTTTGTTCACTGCTAGCCGTGGAAGATGATTCACGACGACGCAATGTTTAACGTCAAGGTTTGCATCGCCGCATTTAGCTATCGCTTTATCACTTATTTCTTTCAAATGAATGATTTTCTCCCCTCGCCAAACCCCATCCGACGTGATTAAAACGGTTGCTTGAGCGTCAACCATTCTATCAGCTAACGAGTCCGCAGAAAATCCTCCAAACTGCAGTTTCAAAAAAAGAGTTTAATGACATTTGTCAAAAGATTGAACAGTTTCTATCTACCTTTTGACTGGAAGGAAATGGAAACGAGTTCTTACCACGATGGAATGTATAGCACCAATTCTTGCACATGCAAGCATTGCAACTGGAAGTTCAACTATCATCGGCATATAAATTGCAACTCTATCTCCTTTTTTAACTCCCAAGGATTTGAGTACATTAGAAAATTTGCAAACTTCTTTCAAAAGTTCTCCATATGTCACTTTGCTTTCGTCCTTAGGGTCATTTCCTTCCCTTTAATTATTATTAAATTATTCATTCGATTACGTTCCAATACAAAGCAAAGACACATAAAGGGATGTTTATCGACGAACGAGCCCTATAGTCTGATTATTTGCGGCAAACTTACCAGTAAAACGCAATGGTATCCTTAAGTCCCTTTTTCTCGACATTTCGATCCAGCAAGTTATAGCAAATATTCGTTTTTGCGCCTGCCAAACATTTGATGGATACAGGTCCTTTATTCACATCCAAGTTGTAACTGAGAAAGGGAGTGTCTTCTGGTTGGTTCTCTTCAAAGTGGAAATCCTTCATTATATCCTTCCAAAACGCTGCTGGGTCATCAACAGACTTTTTGTACATAGACTGGTACTCATCCAAAGACTTGACGTAGGCATTCTTTGACAGATCTGCTGGAGGATCGTACACCTACGAACACGACGATATAGCCATTATGTATTTACGTGGCGAAGGTTATATGGTTGTAACTTCGTTATATATTTTTAAAATCATCAAGTAGTCACCCTTTGCCTCTCGCTCTCCGAAATACATGCTGATGGCATAATACTCGTTATGAGCTGATTAAGAAAAATCTGAACCTACGGTTTTATTGAGGTTAGTTTTTAAAACGTTATTTAATTCAAAAGGATATATGCAAGTCATTATTATTCTACTGTATAGACTATTCTCCTGTGACTACGTTGATCTACAATTAAACTAGTATAAAGCGACATAAAAACTTCAAGGTTTTGCACTACTCGAACGAAACTAACATTGGCCTAAATGTGAAATATTGCATGGCATTGGTACGAAAAAGTTTCTCAAAAGCTTGGGAGAGGTCGAGGTTGAGCGTGCTCTATTCATTACCGGGTGCCAGAAATGTTCTCTAAGTAGGAATTATCAACTACCGTGAGATTTCGCGAAACATATCTAGTTTGAAGACTTACTTCATCCTTCTTCTCTGTCGTATTGTTCGAGTCCACAGTCCCGTTCGACATTTTGCTCACGTCTCCGTTTTCACTAGGCATATCTTAAAGAAAAACTGATGAAATCTGTAAATACGAAAAAATTCAGAATATATCACACCATATGCCATTATAAATGTAATATACCTGTCTGCTGAAGCTGGTTAGAAATGAGCCGTTTTAGTGTCTCAAGTTTCTTGCATGAAACGATTATATGTGCTATTAGGTAATTACAATCAGTGCTGACTGCCAATAATAACTCCAAATTAGATCAGAATAAAAACACCGAGCCGTCAATTACATGTAAGAGTACTTGTTATGATGAGATCCAAAATGGAAATGTCAGTTCGACATGAATGAGTGATATGTGAGCACCACGCGATTCCTATTCCTGGTTTATGGACCTAATCTGTTAAGCGATATGAGATTTCCACCGTTCCATCCGTGATGTGAGTGGATCTAGAGTGGAGTACAAGTACTTACATGGAATGTGGGACACACTCGGCTGGTCCAAATGACAAGACGAACAACTAACTATACCTCTTGTAAAAAAAAGTGATAAGAGGAAATTTAGCAATTCCCTGCTGTGCGTGTGACGCGATAGAGGTTAATTACACAGGTGACAATCCTTGATTAGGATTGTTTGTTAGTTCTTTACACAAAGAATACGGAGTGCGGAGTACTCTTTTAATATGCCATATTGCACTGGAAATTAAAATGGCAGTGCAAAGCTATCGATCTGATGAAACAAAAATGAAGACTAAAAGAATGCGATTGTATTCTGAAATCTTTTATGCTTGTATTTTGTACCTTTCTTCTTTCAAAATATTTACCAAATTTGCCATCATTCAGCCATCAGTTAAACCTTCATGCGATGAATACAGCAAGTAACGTAACGCATAGACCATTATAATATGTGTGGACCTTGTATGAATCATATACTGTAGCAAAAACAATAGTGCATGTTTACTACAACACAACTACAACCAGAACTGGTGCATGAGTACCAGAAAAACCATAAACCAAATACGTCTGGTGTATTATTTATATGCACAGTTTAACAGGGAATGCCTCAAGTTTATTTAATCACAATCATGAATTCAAGAAAACTTGCTTATTTAATAAATAGCATTTTAAGAAAACAATCTAATGAATTTTGTACGTGCTTAAGTTACTTAAAGCATGCACCCATATTATAAGGAAAATTACTCTATAAATTCGAAGTAGGAAATCTATTTTCATTCTTCGCTTTGCATGAGCGCATTTCATAATTTCATGATGACCACACCACAACCTAATAAACTGGATGATAGATGAAACTTTTTTTTGACTGACAACTGAATTACAAACAAAAATTTCCGCCAGCATCAGTAAAATCGTTATAATTTCCTAATGGACACAGTGACATGAGTATGACACACTGTGGATTTGTATGAAGGAAACTATGGCAGGCATGGAATTTGCATGCACTTGCTTGCCTCCATTCCATGTGCCATAATATGGCCACTAGGTTACTTTTGGTCTTCAAAAAAAGCTGGCCAGCCACATGACATTCATCGTTGTTCTAATGTCAGTTACATAACATGCGATAATCTTAATGGCCGATTATATTTTTGCATTTTTCTTCGGCTGATATTGTCAAAATGATTGAAAAAGTAAGTAAGGATGTCATTGTGCCATTATTGTCGCGTGACGGTGACGATGTAACAAAAACAAAACCCATTCCTTTCACGCGTAATAAAACAATGATAAGCAATTCCGCAATTTTTCGATTTTACTTACCAGTCCAATACGTCTAGATAGGTATGATTTGATACCTAATATAGGTATAATATAGGTATAACGATAACGATACAATATGTTGTGCAACAAACTACGACGGATACTTAACACACAGGTTCACGTTACTTACGTTGCCTATCTTCACCTTATGATATTCACCTAATTGATTTCGAATTCTCTACAGAGATGATCAAATCTGAATTTCAAACTATAAAACCGTGATACACAAGAAAACAACTTGTTTCAATTTAGAATCCGCAACCGCATGGCACTGACACCGACTCGTGAATGACATGAATATGACCAATAAAAGCTAACTTAAATCCAATGCAATTTATTTTATGCTTACCTCAATTATATTATGCGCTACATCAGATTGAGATTACACTAGGATGAAACTCATAACCTGCGAACTCTGCGAAAAGGAATAGCCTTGAACTTGACTTTTTTTTTATCCCAAGTCTTTACTTTTACACTCCTTTTACTTGAAACTTGAATGTCTCTGGTCTGGAGCAGTTTTGAGCTGTGTTTAATGCTTGCAACACCTGCAACCTACTATAACAAGAAATATTATGCTGCTACGGACGGATGATGCTGGGACGCCGCGGCATGAAAGGGTTTATTTTATGGAGGTGCTTATATTGTGCTTATGTGCTTTAAAGTGCTTATACACAATAGAATTTTTTGTTTTGTTTGTATATATATGCACATATAAAGGTATGTCTTTGACCACGCGGCGTATCCCATCACTTTATGGGAACGAGATGAGGTGAGCTGAGATCATGGTGATGCTAATTTGATTTTCTCCTACTTGCACTTGTCCGTTTGGAACTAAGGATTCCTAAGTTATAGGATTGTAGATTACGGACGGAGACGGCTTTATATAGCAGTATGCGATAAAAGGTAGTTACTCTAATCGTCTAATCCCAATATTAAATTACATCCATTTTTACCTTCCATGCAGCAAGCACCTCCACATACAATCACAGAATTCACTTCAACTTCACTCGCACACACGGCAAGAGAAGAGAAGGCTTTATCATCAGATCTCATTCGCATCATATCAAAATCACGTAATGAAAAAGAATCACGCCACGAATGATGATGATGATTAATGGTCAGATACACGAAAATGATGGTGCTGGTATCACCGAATTGCATTGCCATTTCACGTGTATTAATTAATTGAGCATAAACCAAGAGAAGCGGTACATGGTATAGCCAGCACAACGTGTACCACGGTGAACATGCGGATCTGCTCCAAGCTCCAACTAAGGAATTTATTATGGGCAATCGTCTACAGTTATTTACGGCTCGTTTGCTTATAATACTTACAGGAGACAGAACTTTTATCAGTAGTGCAACACTGTAATTTAAATTGCTCTTATGGATCGAGCGAAAAAAATGACACTGGTTTGTACGGGGTACACGTACAGTATGGTTTAAATGCTAAATATGAGGAGAGTGAGCAATAGTGAGCATCTCTCTCCAGTAGTCTCCACACCGTACAAGTAGCTTACAACCAATCTAGGTTTTGGTTTGGTTAACTGTACGACGTGCGCGTGTGGATGGATCATGAAATGTATCATCATTATATAACAACACATATTCCTCATTTTTATGTAGTCACTAACCAACATGTCACATTCCAGTTCCTCCAGTTCGGTAACTAGTGCTTTCGCTTGCAATAATTTTAGACCGAAATGTGGCCATTCCGCAGAATCAAAAAGGCAACCTATTCTAATTTGATTCTTGGTTACATACTACATCACCTTCAAAACTCTAATCATCGTCATCCTCTAATTTTCATGGGAATATCTTCATGAAATGGGTGACGTGCCGTGACCCAGGATGGTGGTGCATTCTATACACCTAAACAAAATTTACTACATCACAACGATTAACCTTTTTTTCCCATTTTCCTTATCGCCTTGAAATGGCTTTGCGTATTTTGTAGACAAGCATTTACGAAGCACATATAAGAAAGCAGGATAATGAAACCGGATTATTGGGAAACAGACCTAAAAGCTGTAATTCAAGTGTCAGTCATTCCTCGCCCTGTCAGTCATATAATTCCGATTAAAATGAAACCTAGCAAATATTCCTGGTCCAGCTAGTCAAACATCTTATTCTTAAGTTTAAGTTAAAGAGTATGTAAAGCTGTATTTCCCTAGATTCTCACAATTACAAAGCTGAAAATAACTGGCTACAGACTACAGGCAAACATGTAAGATGATGTGTAAGAATATTTATGAATGATGATTGACACAGATGCATGACATAAATACATGCAATTGGTAGATACATTATACATAGCTACATATATGTTAGTTAATTAATTATATAGCAGTATCCTTGAATCCCTACAACATTTATAATCTAATAATGAATTATGATAAAGACAATCACCAATCACTGTAATATTGCTACTTACAAACTCTGAAGTCGAGTGACGAGAATATGGAACCTTTTCAACCTTTGGCAGTTTCGAAAATATTATGACAAGTGTCTACAAACAGTATTAGCACTGCACACTATTATAGTAAACAATCAAAACCATTTAAATAAGGAATGCACACTCTGCTGTTGTCCCAGAGAGTGCAAAATGTTATGTTTTTACAGAAGAAAGGACGGAGAAAGGTGAGGGAGGAAGCAGTCACGAAAT
>JAANSN010002408.1:0-10282 GCA_036850665.1 Dicranocentrus wangi | reverse complement strand
TTTCGTGTGTTTGTGCATCAAGCCTTAATATTGTGGAACCTTGAAATTTCTCACAGCAAAGGCAAAGGATTAAAAACCTGAGGATGGGGGTAATAACAAACCGTCATTTCATCAATGCGCATAAAATGGAAGAGTGAAATTTGCACGATCACACAGTCACACACAACACACTCCAGTAAGTAGTGCAAGTAATGTACACCATATAACCACGTACGTATGTGGAAACAAGTTCATTCTGCTGACAACTGTACTGAAGTGTACTGTTAGCATGTGAAGTGCCTAAATGAATGGAATGGACTCTTTCTTTCTATTCCGACTACACCATTGCTTTTCCTTCACAATCACAAAATAGTGTATGCTTGTATGTGTGCGATATATGAACTTTCTCGGATTCTCGTCTCGGGTGAATATAATAAAGATGAAGATGACGTAGGTGTTTGCTGTGTACTCTCTCGGAGTTCGGGAACTACTGTCGTTGACCGGCGCAACATATCTGTACACTGTAGAAACCTTGAATCCGTCCGTAGTCCGTATTCGCTTCATTTGAAAGCGTGTCTTGAGTAGAAAGTTCACAAGACTCAGGGTATATCTTCTTCCACTCTCATACTCGCATCACATCACATACATTTTTTATGAAGAAGAACATTGCTTCTTGTCAGTTACTCCAGGAAGAGGAATACTATGTGCAATATTATTAATAGGAAAGTTAATAGAACTTTCTAGCTTTATTTAAGTACACAAAGAAAAGTGTGTACATTATCAAATTGCCAACATGCCATTTGTCATAAGTAAATTTTTTGTGCTTTCGTTTTTCGCTAAAATACATACAAATAATTGGGAATAAAATATCCGCAAACACGAAAACAGTATAAGTAAATATTTAACTATCCGAAAAGAAAGCGTACACACCATATAAATGTGAAATAATTAGGTGCATATTTAAAAATCTTCTTTCCCGAAGACGGGTTTCATAAATATTTTTTAGCTATCACACGGCTGTTTCTTGTCGAAGTGTGTAAAATTCGCTTTCCACTAAAGCAACAAATTCATCCGCCATTGCTTGCGTCGGAAATATTGCAGAGTCCACCCCTAAGACGACCCGAATGGCACCATCAAAACTGAGAATGCAAATGCTTATACCTGTCAGGAAGGAAGATAATCGCACGACCAACCCACAAATAAATACAAAATACAAATATTAGACAGGAATAAACGGACTAATTATCATGAGCAATCGGCATTTTATATGACTTTGATTATACATATACCTATGTTTCCTCGAAGAGGTCCCCCGGTGAACATTGTGTCCACCAGTGGAAATCCCAAGCTAAAACATTCTGGCGGTGGTCCAGGAAAGTTTGATAAAATAACCGTCGGAAAGTAATTAGTCAGCACCGTGTTCCTTATAATCCAAGTTGGAAGAAGATTTACAAATGCGAGGACATAAAAGTTGACTGCTGGAACTGCAGAAAGTTTCATTTTTTCTATGTAACTCTGTACCCTGTTTAGCCTACGAATGGAATCTGACTGTCCAGTGGGTAGCTCTAGAAATCCGAAGCTCCTAAAAATGTTACGTAACGTTAATGCGTGTGATTTTTTAGTGGTCTTGGCGTTTTATGGCTAAGCTATACATGGGAAAGGAAATTACCAATGATTACAAAATTTCTTGGGATGTTTTGGCCAGGGCAAAGGCACAATAGCGTTCATTCTTTTTGGAACTTTCACGTTATTCTTAATCATCATTTTTCTTAAGGCTCCGGAAACGACTGACACTAGGACAGCAGTAAACCCGACCCCAAGATGAGTTTTCAACTCTTTAATTAACGAAATTGGTATTCGTCTAGTCCACGCCTTGTAAATCTTTCTGGTCAATTTGGCTTCGGGTAGATGCCACTCGTTAACGTCCAATGCACAAATACCCTGCTTCAGGAATTGGTACGGAAGCTGAAGAATAGCTCCAAGCTGGAACAATTTCTTTTCCACTGCATTCCTCTCGGCATACTGAGGTTTAGGGATACTTTCATACGTGTCGGTAAATACACATTTCATGAAAAGCTGAAGAACTGTCACCCCGTCGGCAAGGCCATGATGAAACTAAATTACATTTCAATAGCCATAGTTTACGTTTTAATTTAGCAGTAATTCAGAAAACTCCTTACCCGAGCAGTTTTGACTTACCCGAAAAATAATTGCACATTTTGGAATCTCTGGGTTTTTAACGTTTTGTAAAAGAACGTTGTTGACAATCACAGCTTCCCATGGACTCTTTCCTTTAGCAAACGGTTTCGCTTCTAAAATGGCAACGATCTTCATGAAGTCCGCTTCTAACACGGGATAATCGTCGCTTTTCCCCTCTTCCCATAGCACTACATGATCTTCAGCTTTAAAATTCTCCTCCCACTTCCACCACATGTAACCCATCCACTCTTCGTAATACTGGTGTGTTTCGGGGTGCAGGAATTGCTTTGTCACGGGATCCACATCGTCAACACAATTTTTTGCGATTTGTACCATATGCTCAAAACTTGCACCTTCAAAGGCTCCGTAGCCCACAATGGTGCACAAAGGGCGAGTGTGCATGTCATCGATGGCCAAGACAGGATTTTTGCCGGACATAATCCGAACAATGTTCTTTTTGAACAATTTCACATAAATGATGATACCCCATCTGTAAAGTTGAACTGGTATGAAAATTATGGCTATTACTGGCACCACGATTGATATGAAAACTAGCAGAGTAATTGTGGCTAGAAACACTTCCAAAATTTGGAACAGGACACCTGGCTTATCACCCATGTTCCTTGATTTCCAAGTAAATATCAGCAATCAAACGGTAAAACTGCAAACCTCATTGCTAAATGTGGTTAATTCGTATTGCAAGTGGGGTAGCGTGAAATGTTTGTAACTCTTCATGTATGTAGTAAAAAATGTGTCATATCATGAAATCTAGGGATGGACATTATAGGGATCGTCTTGTTCATTTGTACCTTTATTTGCGCAAAGGGTAGGAATGCGCATCATCCTTGCTAATAGGGCTACATACAATTTTTCTTTTGATCTCAATTGTTACGAATTTTGGTCTCATGATGCATTGAAGTTGAAATGTACAGAAAGGTCGTAAGCGTTAGTTGCCGTTTGTCAAGGGTCGATTCAATGATGCAATGCAAACCCCCAAACAACGACACCATAATATGAGTGTTTATAATACTATAATATCAGGGGTCTTTCAATAGTTTCAATCTTATACAAGATTGCCTAGTCGAGAAGTGCGTGTGTTGCACAAGATCCCGATCCCCTTTACATTGCGTCACTTGCAGCTGTATACATGCTACGTGCAGCCACTTGGTGCACAAACTCATTAGATTAGCAAATGAAAGGGACAGCAGCTTCAAGTGGTTTCAGATGAGAATGCAAAGATATTAAATTGAAGTAGGTGATTGCATTACTGTAAGATGTACAGTATATCCTTTCGGCAGATCGAAATTGAAAATATCAAAATATTTCTGCAAACGTGATCCCAAACTGATGAACTTATTATGTATGTAAATGACCAGTAAACAAAGGCAGCACGTACAAAATTGCATTTTGATATATCTTTTATATGTAGAGTTCCCATTTCAATGAATATCGATTAGCATAGAGTGTACGCAGCTTGAAAATACTTAGTTTTTAAAGTTTGATTTCCATTGCGTTACTTCTAGATTGCGAGCAGCCAGTACCAAAAATGTGTTCCGTTGAAATCGGATCGTTATAAATTATAAATGAATACAAAAAGGCGGATGTAATGTAAGGAAAAATATGTGACATTTTTATAAATTGTCTCATGCATAAATGTACGATTTGCCGAGTATATGCCGGTTTTATATTACTGCCGTAATCATTTACACATCCGCATCAAGCAGTATTGGATTTTAAATTAATTTTATTACTTTTTTTGTACATTTTTAATAAGTAAGTAATACTTTACAAGCTGTGACGTAGTGACATACAGCAATATTCATATGTTTGAAATATTTGTAGATGCTAACAATAACAGTATATTTAGTAGCCACCTACTTACAATGTTCTACATATTTTTATTTAATAGCATCCTCGACACTTGTATTTTGCGAAAAATTAAAACACATTTATACTTAAACCTAAATCTTAAAACGTTGCGAATATCACACCCACACCTCATTAAATTGCCCTGATCCAAAAACCTTGCGAGACTTATAAATAGTTAGCAAATGATCTAAAGGTACATACGTTACTGGAACAAGTATAATAGACATTTATATATATACGATCTCGTGCTAACACCATTCTCTTACAAACTCAATCCATTGATTGCATGAAGCTTATTATTATAAGTAACTAAAGTACTACTACTTTACTTCAGAGCCAATACTCCCTTAATTTAATTAGGAAACAAAGAGCTGAGGACAGCTTCCAAGTCACCATTCTTTGCAACAACAAGGCGGGTAAGGTAACCTCCTTCATTGGAGAACCCCATTGCCAGCAACTGGTTCAAGGTTTTCATGCTCCGACCATCCAACTCAATACTTCCTTCAGTTGAAGCGGGACCACTTGGACGTATTTGTGCTGTGGTAGAATTGGTAACATTGGTGCCCATAGGTCCCCTAGGATCAGTAACAATGGGAATGGAGCGAACAACCGAGTTCACTGCACTGCTAACACCTTGCAAAATCTGTTGAATTTGCGGAGGGTTCAAAACGGGGTACAGTGGAACGTTTGGAACTCCATTTGGGAAAACAGGAGGAGCCGTTGGGGTGGTAGAAGATGGGCCACTTGAGGAGCTAGATCCAGCGGAAACAAATGATGGTGTAGCATGTCCATTTCCATTGTTGGAGTTCAGGCTACCAACTGGGCTTGCAGCGGGTACCGCGCCAGTAGTTTCAGTTTGCTGTGGCAATTGAGGAATGGATGTTAGTGGAGATTGTGGAACATCCGCAGCGGTGTTTCCTGGAGTGTGCTCCCGAGACTATCGATAAACACACACATTTGTAGAGCGTTAAATATTATACTACTACATGTGGAGCACTTCATTTTTACTTAGCATAACCTATTTAAATTACTAATTACAACTCCATATATACATTTAAGTTTTAAAGTTTTACTGGCTTACATCGTTCAAAATGGTCCATCCAGAATTCTCAGCGTCCAAGTCCATAAGCAAAGATACATCCGGCCGTTCCTGTGGTGCAGATGCATTCTGAGTTTCGTCAATCGTCATTTGTTGCATGTTGTCAGAAAGTGCTGCAGCAGAAGGACTTGCTGGTCGCTGATTTCCTTGTTCCTGTTGACCTGCTGTACCTGTACTAGCAGCGGCATTAGTTTCTGCAGTAGCACTCGCACCTTCCTGTGCAGTCGTAGCAGAGGTCGCTGGTCGACCTTCAGTGCCCTGAGCAGTTGCAGGGGCCGCCGCTGGAGTTCCTCGGTTACCCAACTGATCGTAAAGCTCCACCACGTCAACAGGGATTCCCCAATAGTTCAAGAATTCTTGGATTTGTGACGCAACTGCTGCAAAGTCAATGGGAGACTCCGGTGCAGCTCCAGCTTCAGCCTCAGCTGTTGGATTCCCAGAAGCCGCAGCAGCTCTTGCGTAAGCTTCAGCAGAACGGTGCTGGTGTGCAGCAGCCCTTTTCATCCACTTTGCCCATTTCTTGAATTCCTTCTTTCCCTTACCATAAGGGCATCCTAAAATGAAAAATACAAGAACGTGTTAATTGTTTTGCTACTTTTGTGCTTCCTGCTACGCTTGCTTTGATTTAAGCGATTTCAAACAGGCACAACTCCACACAATTTCCGTATCCCAGTTTACAGAATGATTTGCACATCACAAGCACAATGTGTGTAAATATTTCAGAAAAACGTACTTTTATTGATGGGAGTACGACCACACTTTCTCTTTTGTATACCCTTTCGCTTACCATGAGCAGTTGCTGGCCTCTCGGTGTCAGAATCACCCTCAGCACCCGATTGGGGAGGGATGCCATGACCATGTCCACGGCCACGACGTTGGCAGTGGGACCGACGGAAAAAGTCGTCAGGGTTGAATCCTTGAGGTCCGAAAGGAAACGCACCACCGTGACGGGGCCCATGGCCATGATGTGGCGCAGTTGGTGGCGATGGAGGGCAAGATGAAGCGTTGCTCAAGTATTTCTAAACATAAAGAAATAAAGAAATTATTAGAATCAATGACACTAAAAATAAGTACAATTAAAATAACAGTTTTGGACTATTTCTGGAATTTTTATTTACCCGAATTGCATCTCGTGCTTGCTCGGGAAAAGAAATCCTCATCATAATATGTCCAGCATGATGTCCTTTGTGCTCGCACTTGGAGCACAAGTCATAATCCGGGCACTGCATGCACTTGTATCGAAATCCACGAATTTCCGTGTTGCAAATGTCACAAATAACTCCATTGTGATGGGCATTGTGCATCAAAATAGGCTCCTCTTGCTGGCGCTGACCATTTCCAGCTCCGTTATTTTCGGGCTGTTGCTGACGCTCACCGTCTTGTTGATCGCTGCGGGTTCCACTGGGATTTGCTTGATTTGTTTCACCTCCAGTGGGACGAGTGGTGGTAGCACCTAGGTTTTGAGCATGCTGGTTTGCCATTGCTGTTCTGAATTCCTGAACTTGCTCAGGTGTAAATCCAAAGATGCCAAAATCCATGATGACTTCTGGGATTTTACTCGTAAAGTTTCAAAAGATTATACCGTCACAGGTTCACAATTTTCTTCCTGGTCTAGAATGACTGGTCACAAAATAGAAAATTTTGGTAAATATTCACACAAAGTTGAGCTTTGCAAAATGATAACCAAGTAAAATCTTCAATTGAAATCGTTATTAAAATTCTGGTGAGTAGGAAGCTCGTGTACGCAGGTAAATCTCTGAATGAGTTCTGGATGAGATGCTTACAACACAAAAGTTTATATACAGTAAAAAAGTGCTGCTTCACGGTGGAAACGACACAAGCTAGAGTGAAAACGTAAGGAAAGGAAACAAATCATAAAAAAATGCTATATCATGCTTGCTTCTAGATGCATCCCCACAAATCTACATACTTAGAAACTAACCTGTTGTAACACCACCGTATTATGACTTGTGAAATGATGACTGTGCCCTGTGTGCAGATGAGTTACCAACAAGTCTACGTATACGTATCTTTTGTTATGATCGTCAATATCGTCATAGCTTATGACTATGACTAGCAATTTATTCAGTGGCAGCAGTATAAATATATAACATTCAACATTTTTGTAGAATGAACCAAACCAACCCCATAATGTTCATTGTTCATAATGCATTTATTTTATTGATTGCATATAGCATCAGTATCAAAATAGTATGTAAAGTATACGATGCCTGTGTATATTTCCTACCTGTGTCCAACGAAAACTATAAAATGTATGCCTGCTAAGTTAAGTACTTAGGTATGCAAAATTTTCAATGCTTAAACAAGTGACTGTAAAACATAAAGGGTTAGTGTAAATTAATTTTCAATGCATACAGACGAGGACTGTATAATACATATTCACTTCACTTTAGTCTTGTTTATGATTCATGATCGTATGGAACACAACATTATAACCTAGTTAGTTAGTCGAGATTAGATAACGTATATACGACGTGTATATAGCTTTACTGCTTAGATGTGTATTTTTTCCCACAGCATAATAGCATGTATCATACGACGACGTTCTTGGTTGGATGGATGATGATGAGTCATCGCCTTTGTCAATATTTTACACTCTTCCCAACTAAACTCCTGCACGCACTGCAGCAAGACGATTCATGATTCCTACATATTGGCTTGTACTTGTTTGCACAGTGATATTATGATGAGTTAGTACGCTTTGGTGTCCTTAAACATTTTTTGCACTATGAACCCGACACGTATGACAGACTATACAGGACTCCACTTACTGTTAGTAATACTTTAGGTAACATACTATAATAGCTACATCATGCACTGAAACAATTCTAGAAGAGTTGATGACCATCATTCTGCAAGTCATTGAAAATGTTTGTTTCTGATGAGAAGGAATTCGTTACATCCAACTATAGCCAACAATTCTGCTTTAAATTATAACATACTACTTTAACATACTTTAACTTTATCCACTTGTCATAATATGCACAACGCATTTTTAAACCAAGGTTGCAGTTCTAAGGTTGTATCCGCGTCCCTTCTTCATAGAAGGTGTATTGCATAAAGGTGAATGACTCATCCTAACCCTAGCCTGCAATTTCCATTCACCATTCAATCAGTGTCACTCAATCGCGACGAAATAATATGATTTGCGACCCTTTGACCAGAGCCGTTTTATAACTATTTTTTCATACAAGATCTCAATCTGATTCTAGTAGGGTTCTTGTACGAATGTTTGGAAAAGCCTTGGCACGGGAAAAAGTACCAACTACCAACCAAGTCATCCTTCTTACTCTTGCTACCAAATTCCTTGTTAAGAATTGTCTGAATTGCATTGATAACAAACGTTGATTTGATTATTGACAATGGAAAACTGGAGCAGTACTCACTTACCAATTACCAATGTAGTTGACAACTCATACATCAATTTTAAATATGGTGGCATATTAATGTACAGCAAATTATTAATTATGCATGTTGCACTGTTACTGTTGTACATTAGTTAACCATTCAGGACGAGCCATCCAGGTGACCCACTGACTATTGACTATCAGCTATGCTATATAAAACACCCTCTGCCTAAATCTTACGTAGAGTATATGAAATGAAATGATACACGACGAGGACAGTAAAAAGCAAAACTTACCTTTTGTAGATAAGATAAACCACAAAACCGAAGTGAAATCCACTCCAGCTGACCCTATACGAGATTGGTAATCGATTTAAAACTTTCTCCAGTAACAAGCACTTTTAACGAGCAAAAACTCGGATATTTACTACTTATTTGTCAGTTTGGGAAAATAAAAATTATTTCACGCGATAGTATAGCCATAAAATACAAATACTTCTCTCACAAATTGAAATTTATAAGGTAAAACTTTTCCTATCATGTGTGATACGTTTTCTGCGCACAAACTTCTTTCATATCCTTGATGTATATGTATAGATATGTACAGCACTACAGAAAAAAGAATATGATATGTACTAGTCCATCCAGCACGACCAAAACGTTTTGTTTATATACACCAGCACGCTTTTGGAGAATCTGCTTGGACAACAGATGCTGTGCCTAAGAAAGAAGCTATGTATATTATGGGTTTTTTGTGAAATTACCTAATGCACAATATGCACACTAAACTAAACACTACTGCACAACACATGTGTGTACTATGTACAATACACACATCACACGACTCCAATCCAATCCAACCCAACGTCTTCAATAATACCTGGTGTGAGTGGGTGGGCGATTCCTTTGTCCTTACGATTAGTTCGTTCAGCATGCAGAAAGATTTCATGTATTTCATTTCATAGTTTCATTTCATTGAATCGGAATTTATAATTCCATCTCAAGCGTTGTCACCAAACCAAACCAAATCTCCATATTACTCCTTCACTTTTTCAGGTTGGACAGTTTGATGGAAATGGAAACAACAACGCAACGTGTGGTGTGGTCATTAGAAAGAAAGGAAAAGCGATATTTGGGAAAAGATAGAAAAAGATGAAAGATGACCGACATTCAATATAATAATTTTCAAAATATACATGCGTCAATTGCCGAGATTGTTAATACGAATACATCGCACTGACATTTGACATTTTTTTGCATTGCTCTTAGCTTGGAGTGAAAGCAGGATGTGGAAATTGGAAATTAGGGAGTTTGCGGTGTATAGTACTAGGTACTCGGTAATGATATTGAATAGATTTCATAGATTTCGAAGTCCGCAGTCCTGATGCTGTGGGTATTCACTATCACATCACGGCTTGTTACCTGCCATTACCGTTACTTTACTGGTATTATAAACTGTTTTCCAATGCAATTTATGCAATGTACCTTTATTCCCCACGATAGTTCCAAATTAAAGATAGATATATTTAACTAGTTTAAAGACGAAGAAAGTCAGTAATTTTTATGAGCTCATTACAACATAAGCTTTCTTACACACTCCCATTAAGCACGCATCATGAATTAAGGATACATACACATATTATCCAATCCCAACCATGAAATTAGATCGAACCAAGGAGAAAGTTGAAGACTACAGATTGCAAATGTAGACATGTGGCAATTACGGCTTTCTGGCATTCAGCAAGTAAAGTAGCAAATGCAAGTATTGT
>JAANSN010002407.1:0-24289 GCA_036850665.1 Dicranocentrus wangi | reverse complement strand
CAATGAAAATTCAGTCCGCCTAAATAGTACCCGTGTAAAAATCCAAAATGGAAAACAAGTCTGCGACCCAAATTTAACAGTTTATTATGTCTTCGCTATCTCTTGCTAACTTACTCTCTTTTACGCTTCGCTTTTATTAAGCATTAATTATTATTGAGTCGCAATTTTAATGCTGTATCAATCTGTATGTTGTATTTAATCAACTCCATATTTGAATGCACGCAGTGTATTCTCGAAAATGTACTGGTGGTGCCAGTGGTGAAAGAATTTTTTGAAAATCTTGAAAACTGTGGCTGCAAGAGTTGTCACAGACAGACGGCAAGGGAATCGCAATAACTTCCTAAGCAAAGCTTAGATGGAAGTTAATAAAATCTGTGCTTCATTATCACCGTGCAATTATTTTATTTAATATGAAATTACCAAATTCAAACCATGGCTGTAAGTAGGTCAAATAAAGAATCATAAAATTTTGCACGAATTCTGCTTCTGTTTATGATATTTGCCATGTTTGTTGGAAATGTGTGCGACAATTGAGACTGGCATGCTAGTATGTTATTCTGCTATTGGGATTTATGAGCAAATGAAAAATACTACTTTAAAACGAGTCGGTCCAATTAATTAATTGGTATCTAGGCTGAAATTTATATTACCCAATTAACACTTGTTGCTTTATTGATTTAATGTTTCATTTCAGTTTGTGGAGAATTTTTTCATTAATTCACTCCTCGTAAATCTGAATTTCATCAAAATGTACTATTTAATTTCGTTACCGAGGTGTACAACTTAGTACCAATTTGACTCTGTTGAGTGTTTTATTCTGCAGCACTGCCTCCTTCTTCAAGGTTGTCGCGGGGTCGGGGTCTTATCCATATTGGAGGACGTGGGGGTGCCGTAATTGGTACTCCTATTGGAACCCTTGTTACTGGTCTTCCGGGGGGACGTCGTTGTGACATCGTCTCTCGAACATGAAACATGGCAACTATGGTCATGACCAGAAGTAAAATTGCGAATGTCTTCATTCTGGCACGGAGTAAATCTGGAAATTTTCTTGTGGTGAAACTGGAGTGTTTCTGGAGCTCCTGCGTGCTTCTAATTTGATGTAGGATTTAGCTTCGCGGCCTCTTTATATACCCCCAAGACGCGAATCAATTTATGCAATTTGCGCTTTATTTTGACAAATGGGATATAAACTGGAAAAAATACTTGCCTGACGACAAGTCTATTAGGTATTAAAGCACATGACCAAAATTACTCATTCCGGACATGTATTGCAACACATACAAAAATCTCTCGTGAAAATCAATCAGAACAGCATGGCTGGTTTCTTTATGACCTTGAACTCGAGTACTGGATGAATGCAAAAGTTTGTGAGGCAAAATGGACATGCCCATGGATTCGTGTTAGCCTACATCGATTGTCACTGATTGACGGATAGACTTCTGGCGCACATGATACATGAATACAATACTGGCGTTTAATGTACTGCGTAGCATTAAGGCAGGACAATGTAATCCAGCAAGCTGAACTTGAAATTATTCGCATTCGTTTTGCTCTGTCGGATTGATGTAGAAATCATGTGCTGTGTTTCTGCTCACATAATTATCAAAAAATTTAATTAAATCTAAGCACGTACGATCGTAAATGACGTTCGACCGCCACATAGTCAGACGTTTTTATGAAATTGGAAAATTGGGTAACGACAACAAGGTAGTTAAGGTTGAGTGCGATCACCTGAATTACACTTGACTTTGAAACGTGTTGTGCAATACGCTGCCATATATCATTCTTCAATCCAGAGTGACTCTCGTAAATTTAGTTGACGTGTCGGACAAAGCTATTAGTAAAAGTATATGGGCATAGCGACGTATTTCGATAGACTCCTGCCAAGTAACCACGAATCATCATTAAATCAATTATTAGTCGTATACTGCTAGTTTTTAACTTCCTATAAGAAATGAAATAAAACTGCTAATTTTCAGTTTGTTCCAAAAAAGCGATCCTAATTAGCAGTACTTATTAGTCTGTGCCTGTAAAGACCAACAGACCGATTATTTTCTAATTATTTCGATTGTGTTCTTTGTATTTTTAATATGATATACCGACTATTTTAAAAATTGTTCTCCGTATGAATTATTGCACGAATGCATGGCAATTTCTGCAAAGAGCATTCTGAACTGTTTTGTTCTAACAAGATTGTACAATTTCTACTTCTGGGTATAACTAACAAGCTGCTTTCAATCTCGAGTCTGACAGGAATGAATTGATGGAGTCTGGAAGATTTCTGTCTGAAGCCGTGATATATGTGAAATTGACAAGCTTGACTTACACATGGACATCTATTTTGTTGATTATTTATCTGGCCTACTCTATCAGCATATTTATTATGAATTTTCCAGAGTTTTTATGTCAGTACTTTTGAAAAGCAGCTCACGTCACCATCCATTTGAATAAGCTTAACTTACACGAGAAAATTCAAAATGACAGAGTTTTGGTTTGGAAAAATTCATATGATAATTTATTTTTCCTTTTTTATGCAAGCTTTGCTCCTGAATATCGCTCTGACTAGAACAAGGGCCTTACGTAAATACAAGAAATAGCAAACTAATTTCTGAATCAACTTAAATATTTCTTTAGCAAGCAGATAACGTAAATCAAATAAAACGAAAAATGACAATCAAAACATAAGCATGGATGGATGACGCATGGATTACTGTTCAATCCTCTTATACGTCTCATTTCACATTAGCACTTACTTCTCCGGTTTTCGTTATATCACCCATCATAATATTCTACAAGCTCATCGGTTCGCTGAAAGTGAATATAGATGGTCTGTTAAAATTATAACGTATCCGAATGTGCTTGGGGTTTATGTTGAAACTTTATCCAGTTCACGGCTGCTTATCTTTAGTATCTTTACAAACCATACTGCACCGGAAGTGAGCAAAGCGACCAGGATTGACGTTGTTCTGACAGTTTTATCACACCTTGTTTGTTTGCTTTGCTATCCGATCTATTTTATCATCATTCACATTCACACGAGTTTATGTCACTATAAACTATGTCAGTGAGTGCGAAAAGCAGCTCTCATCATCACCACCTGCGCGAATAAATCTAACTGACAAGGGAAAAATATGGAAATGGCAGTAGCTTTTGGAATAATTTTTATACTAATTTCTCCTATCCACGTAACTTTTTTGTTTCTTTTCATAAACGCATACCAATACCACTTACACTATACTACTGATTGTGACTCCCCATAACAAATTATTCCACATTTCAGAGCAATGACTTCACCTTCAGCAAAGATCACATCGCCGTTCGATTTAATCCTCGTGTTTCCAGCCTTGACACAGCGGCACATGATGCTTACAACGAGACAGAACTAATGTCAATGATCAAAGTGATTTCAAACCGATTTCGGCGGATTGATATTCACAAATTTACTAGCGCCGACCTAACAACTTGTATGAAATAAATTGAAAATTCCAAGATAAGATATTGAATTTTAGGTATTTCAAGTACTCACCAAGCGTTTTTAATTTCATAAGGGCCTGAATACAGCGTAGCAAAAATCCCCAAAGTTGCCGCACAATTCAACCAACTTCACATCCAACCGGGAGAGTCACCACCTCTTCAAGTTTTTATGGAGTACGGCCTCGGAAGTTTATACATTTCAAGTTTTGAAATTGTGCTGAACGTGGCGGACGAAGCAAACCGGTGGCATCCAGGAACAGTACAATTCCTCATGTTGGACGTTTCCGATTCAGGCAAATATGCCCACTACGACATGGATGCCATCCTTGCTGACCTAGTTAACTCGACTCGCTTGCTCAGAGGTTCCCCTTTCAAGTACAAGCTAGGTGTTAAATTCAACCATCTCCTTTGCGCAGATTCAAGCTTAGACCGGATACTCCCTCATCTGGATGTCATCATGTTTACTTTCATCCCAACCCGGACACACTTAGGGGCAGGGGCGAGTTACTCCATCACTGAATTCACTGACTCGTTCACAATCTGCAAAAATGGCATTACGGTGAAGCGTCCAGGAATACAAGTAGGGCTCGTTACTGGCTGGACTGATATGGCGGGAAATAGCTCCGAGTTGATTTCATTCTGGAGTCTTGCTAACGCTTGGGCTGGTGCATCCAACACAAGTGTGATTTTAATGGAGGCGTTTGACAACCCGTCGACTACGTATTCTGAATATGCAACATCGGGATGGTGGAGGTTAATTGAAAGCAGTGATTATGCAAGTGGAATGGACTACGTGTTTGTAGAGAAAGCATTAAATGGGAGTAATGGGGGAATAGGAGGGAATCATAACACCTCTACTCCGGATTACCACTGGCTATATTCATACTTTCCCAGTGACTCAGTTTCGCATTTTAAGGAAGTTGAGCAACTTGTGCTGGGGTACAACCCATATCTTTCTAGGAAATGGCCTGGCTACAATGATAAGGATGTGGGAACCTTCTTGGAACTCATTTCCACTGAATTTAGAAGAATATTTTTTGCCGTGCACGAACTTTACGATGTTGGTAATTCTTTTTTGGAAAAAGAAAATTGTCCAATACGTATCACAATATTAATACAAATACCAATTTTTAAATATTTATTTGTAGATAACATCGTATACAACGTACCCTTGGAAGTGGCCAAACATAACCAACGTTGTAAAGCTGAAAAATGCGACAAAATACTGCAACTTGTCATCTTGTCCAACTTCTACTGGTCAAGGCCCATGTTTAATGAAATTTTAACCGAGCTGGAGCTTTCGCAAACTTTCGCAGATGAGGCAAACTCGGTGCATCCAGGCACCGTTACAACGCTGGTGGTGGACGAACAATTCATCCCAACCGTGGAGGAATTTCTGGACAACATTAGAGACGCAGGCGTGAAGCGTGATAAGTATAAATTCGGGATATTGCTCAAGGCCGCAGATTGCGGTGAATCGCGGGTTGCCATCCACCCGGACCTGACATCCTTATTGCCCCACGTGGAGACAATTATATTTTCTAAAGAGACATCAAATGACGAAATGGCGAAAGGCGTAGAGGCAAACTTTGGAGGCTATCTGAGACACTTTCGGTTTTGCAAAGAGAAAATACTCAAAGTGAATCCGGAGGTAGACGTGAGCTTTTTGATTGGCTGGCCAGACACGAAACCGGATGGCCGGCGAAACATCCGGGATCAGGTGCTCTTTTGGGGCAAAATGAAGAGGTGGGCGGAGACTACAAACACAACGGTATTTATTCGAGAGGCTTTAAACTCGCCTTTTGAAGGAGTAGTGCTAGGAAGCCCCACCTCCCCTTCACAGAATACGAGGGGTTGGTGGAGGGAGACTAAAAATAATAGCACGATGAATGCCTCATCCCTAATGTTTGAAAACAAAATAGTAGCATATCTTCGAGAAGAGACGAATTTCGTGGGATAAGGTAAGTTTGAGGAAAATAAGATTCCTCAAAGTGAAAGTCAACATGGATTAGCCAACAACATGGCAGTTGTGGTGATGGCTGTGGCAGGGTTCTGCCTATTGAGCCTCGTAGGATGTGGCGCAATATTCATGCATAACAAAATGAGAAAGCGGAGTAGTCAACTGGAATTACTGACAGAGGAGCAAATTGACCAATTTTTTAATGGTGGATGTACTCCAGTGACCAATCAAGTTGCACTGCATGATATTCCTAACACGGCATACAACTCGGAGTTAGAATGCAACAAGGAGGAATTCACTATTGGTAAGCAAAGCAAGCATGGCTAAAATATAGCTTACGAACTCCGAGGCTAACCCAGGATGCAATATACATACTATACGCTATACATTTTGCAGACGAAAGTGGACTCCTTGGGAAAGGAGAATTTGGTGCTGTATTCAGAGCAAAACTGAGAAGTGGAGAGGAGCTTGACGTTGCAGCTAAAACTGTGAAACCCCCTCTGGCTTCCACCACACTGATGGGAATGCTGACGGAAATTAGGATTTTGGGATACTTAGGAAAGCATGAAAACATTGTGAGCATTATTGGTGCATGCACTAGTGAACTGTACAAAGGTAGTAATATAAATTATAGGAGGAATATATTATATTTAAACAATATTTAAAAATACATCTTAAAAATTAAAAAAAAAAATTTCCAGGAAAGGTTTATATTTTTACTGAGCTGTGCACTCTTGGATCCCTTGGAGCATTCTTGCATAAAATTCGACCCATTAGCAATACTTTTGCGGTGTTTCGAAGCACACAGTATGTCCGTTGTGGGGATTCCGGGCCCTCAAATTCCAGAACTTCATTCCCGACTTCGTCGTTTGATGAAGCCTCTCCCGAAGACAACGACTTGATGAAATGGAGCTACGAGATTTGTTGTGGGATGGAGTATTTGACGTTAAAACGTGTAAGATGAAACGGCATCAAAGCATTTTCATTAATATTTTAGGATTTGCATCACGGTTCACGGTGTTTCTGCATTGTATTGTAGGTGGTGCATGCTGACCTAGCCACCCGAAATGTACTCTTGACGGAATGCAAAACTGCCAAAATTTCCGACTTTGGTTTGTCGCGGAGGATGTATGCGTACGAAAGGTATGTTAAAAAACAAGAGGACCTTCTCCCATGGAGGTGGATGCCGCCGGAATCCCTCCGCCACCTGAAGTTCAATGAAAAGACGGATGTCTGGTCATTTGGGGTCACCCTTTGGGAAATTTTTTCCTATGGTAAAAATCACGTAAAACTTGGTAGAACGAAATCAAAATGCAAAATAATATATTTTTTCTTTCTTATAGCTGAAGTTCCATACGGTGGGCTGTCTTGGTGTTCGGATTTTATTGTTCGGCTAGAATCTGGCTTGCGGCTTGGTAAACCCCAGCAAGACCACAAGAATTTGTAAGTAAAGATAATCAATACGAATTTTAGTTTAGGACTTGGTTTGGTGTAGTAATGTTGACTAATTAATGATTATACTTATTTCAACAAGGCATACTCTAATGTTTCAATGTTGGAATGTGGACGCAAACCAACGGCCCACATTTTCGCAGTTAAAAGTTCGACTGGAAGCCTACATTACGTCAGATGGCATTGAAGAAACTACACTCTGAAACTTAAATGATCATTAATTGAGTATAAGGTTTTAAAAAAATAATTTACTACATAGATATATTATTGATCATTTACCAGTCAGGCAACCAATATTCAATATTGGTGGGTCGTTGAAGCTTTTACTAAAAACAAACCTTTTGAACAAATGTTTGGTGGAATCGATCGAGATACATTTTCACACTCTATACGACCGACAAATCAAGGGTATCGCTTCACTTCTTTATGTAACTTTGATACTGGAAACGTCCATGAAATTTATGTTGGACCGCAAAAGCGCCGCGTTAGACACAAAAGTGGTGTAGTTAATTAAGTATTTTCATGTTTGTCCACACCCTGTAGTTTTGAGCAGCTTGTAATGTAACATGTCAGAATAAATATTAAATATCATCCAGAAAATGTTACTCTGCTGATATCGGTACAACAACTGAAGGGATAAGGGATAATCCATTCACTCTTTTGACAAGTTTGTAAAACAAAGGTGATTGAGAGGAGGAGAGCAATAAAAAATTCCATAACATAATTGTTGATGCTCAACATGCTCCCATCATATGGATATAATATTTAAAAAGCACGGCACGAACACGTACAAAGTCAAAAGTGTCAATCAAATGCCAAGTGTGGACAACGCTTTCTTCATAAATATAAAATACGAGTGAATCCGATCCGACAAATTTCAGGACGGATAGCTCAAAATTATTAATTATTATTACTCTGTTGGCCCATTCCTTTCCACTTCAAAGTTGCGCCATATATACCAAAATGGATTTTATCATCCCGAAGGTTTAGCTGGCTCGTGAGAAGCGAGCATGGCGTTGTATGAATTTTAGTTTAATTTGCTGGAGCGTTCATTCATGTTCACCCAATTGTCAGTCATAAAAAGCGTTTTATTTGTTATCAGGGCCAAATTTCCTGTATTCTTTTTAAAGCAGAGCCGTTATTGCCTCAAATTAACTCAAAGAGAAAACCTTCAAAAAAACGTTATCCACTGTGTAAAAAGACTTTAAGGTTATCCCCCCGAGTAAAATATGGGTACAATATCGGAACTTGTACAAGTTTACATAAAAACCTTAAGGCAATGGGAAATTTATTTGGGCAAAGGGTTCCACTTTGACGAGGAGGCTTCAGAGCTAAGAGTGCTTCACGAGGGAAAGCGCGGATATGCCACAAGGGGCTGGTTCACCCTACTTTTGGCTGGTGTCGTGGCAAGCTTTCTCTTACCAAGGGAACGCATTGGAGGCGAAGGAGGAAACATTGTGGATCAATGTGGATCGCTGATGGTGACCGTGTTTTTGATGGTTTTTGGGTATTCCTTCATCGTTCACGGGGACAGGCCGGAGAATATTTCCCAGTTCATGAATGGGGTGCTCCGGGTGGAAGCCCGGCTCGGAAAAAGTGTCCCCTTTCAAAGATTGTCAAGTAAATCCAACTTAGCTCTGCCAGTACTGCGGTTTGTCAAACTTGTGGCACTACTCTCGGGCCCGGTTTTGATGTCTCTGGGAGCCGTGTTGGAATCAAACCAAGCCTTTAATTTACTCCGGTTCGCTAATTTCCCGAAGCCTGACACGTCCATGATGATGATGACTGACGGTGGTTTCCGGAATGGGATTTGCCATATGTTCCTGCTGGTCACCAGCTTTGTTCTTAACCACACCATGTGGCAGATCACCATGGCAATTACGTATTGTACCATAATGGAGATGATTATCGGGCCAATTTGTTTGGTCAAGTGTCAGCAAATCGTAATCTGGTAGGTGTTATAAGTGGATACATATATTAGGTAGGTAAAATAACTTGGTTTTCATGACTACTATTATTCTTTTGGCTTGGTTCAGGTCCCTCTCCAAATGTAATGGTGGTGGCGGGATCAGGGCGATGACTTCCGCAGTTCCTTACCGTTGTCTCCAGTTACTGGCGGGATACTATAATGAGCTAATGTCAACCGTTTTGGTTGGCATGATGGTTGCGTTCGGAGTTTGCCAGGTTGTGGCTGTCATCACCCTGGTCAATCCAGCAGCTTCCGCCGTACCCCATCCTGTTCTAGCCGTTCTTGGGCTGGTAATTGTGGAAACATCTCTTCTCATCTTGGTCGCCTTTGGATACGGGGCCGAATTGAACAAGGAGTCGGAAGAGGGATTGTGTGGGCTACGACGTAACATGGACCTGATGCGAAACCGCTACATGGTCAGGTTTATTAAATCCTGCCCTGGTTTCAAGGTCGAGTTTGGGCCGAGCAACTACCTGGATAGGACAACCCCTCTGGTTTTCCAATCTTTTTGTGCAGCCCGAATCGCCGACGCTCTGCTAATCAATAAGTAAAATTTGTGTTATAACAACGTGTCGTAAATAATATTTTTAGGTCAACTATGCTATGGCCACGTTGTACACTTAAATCGAATACGTCCAAATAAAAATCCTCTGGCACAATCAGCATTACGCATGCGCACACTGAATGTGAAACTTTGTGATAAGATGAATGCTTTGCTGTTAATGTAAATGTAAATAATATAAAGGCGTGACCTATCAAACAATAAAGCACCGATGTAAACTAAGTATATTATTAATAAAAATGGATATAAAATGTAAATGATTGGTTCGATAAAATTAATGGGTCAATATGGGATATATAGAAGAACTTATGGGAACATTATCCATGCGACGACTGTTTATCTTTATTATCTCTTCGTCATCATGATTGATAATGATAATGCACCGCAAGTGACAATTCTGGGTCGACATTGTGGTGACATAGTTATAGTTATTAGCACATAGATTTTCTGATTGCAACCTCGACCTACTCTATCACCATTTACATAGTTTGCACGAATTTGTATGTTATAGTATGCGTGAAAAACAGGTCGCGGCATCACCCACTCCAACTAATTTTGCGAACAAGAGAAAATTAAAAATGGCAGAAGTTTTGGGGATAATATTATTGCTGATTTCTCTTACTGCTCCTATTCACGTAAGTTCTTTTTTTTAAAAAATCTCCTGTCACTCACACTTAATTGTCTTGATACATCTCATAAGTATAACACAATATTCCAGAGCAAAGACTTTGAGTTCAGCAAGGATCACACCGCCGTCCGATTCACTCCTCGCGTGTCCAGACATGACGCGGACGTGCCAGATGCTTATAACGAAACAGAGTCAATGGAAATGATCAAAGTGATTTCAAAAAGATTTCGACGGATCGAGATTCACAAGTTTTCCAGCAAGGACCCGACTTGTATGAAATTAGTAAAAAATGCAAAATAGTACTTATATTGTAAACTATTTTCATTTTAAGTAGGCATTCCACATCCTTTTTCAATTTCTTCAAGGGAGGGAGCACAGCGTAGCAAAAATACCCAAAGCTGCAGCACAATTCAACAAATATCAGCAAATCAATCCGGATGACTCCCCTCCTCTCCAAGTCATTATGGAGTACGGTATAGTCTCCAATCTCATCTCAAGTTTCGAAACTGTGCGGAGCGTGGCGGATGACGCTAACCGCTTGTATCCCAAAACAGTTCAAACTCTCGTGTTGGACGTTTCCGACAAGTATAATAATATGCCCTACGACATGGGTGTCATAGGTGGACACCTAGCCCGCTCAGCTCAGTCCCTTAAAGGCTCCCCCATCGAGTACATGTTGGGGGCTAAATTCGACCATCCCCTTTGTAACTCCTCGAGTTTATTCCAATTGCTCCCATATCTTGATATTATCATGTTTACGTTCATCCCCACCGCCAAAGAGTTAGGAGCGGGACCGTCCTCCTACATTACCCAAGTCATCGGCCCTTTCACAGCCTGCAAACATAAAGTCACGGAAATGAATCCAGCAGTACAAGTGGGGTTGGTTACAGGATGGGCCGATGATGTAGGTGGACGAAATAGCTCCGAGTTGGTTTCATTCTGGGAGCTTGTCGACTCTTGGGCTGTGGCTTCCAACACGAGCGTTGTTTTTATGGAGGCTTTTGACAACCCTTCGGGAGTGTTCTCAAATTATAAAACATCAGGATGGTGGAGGCTAATTGAGAGCAGTGAGTATGCGAGTGGGATGGATTACTTGTTCCAAGAGAAAGCATTATTGATAGGGAGTCATGATGAGGAAGGGAATTCCAACGAGACGACTGGGGACACAGACTGGCCCTTTTCATACTTCCCAAAACATCCAAATTCAAGTTTTAAAGAGGTCCAGCAGCTCGTGTTGGGATACAGCCCTCATCCGTTTACGCAATTGGCTGGAGCGGATGAGTACAACGAGACGTATGTTGTGCAAACCTGTTTACATACGCATTTCAACTGAATTTAGAAGAATATTTTTTGCTCTGGAGCCTCTGGATGATTCTGGTAAGTTTCTTGGAGCAGACAAAATCTCTTGATATTTAATATACATAATACGTTAATTTTTCCTTAAGTAGCGAAAGCGTTTTACTTGTTTTGCGCATTTGCCTGTCTGTACCTGTAGTCAATAACTCAAAAGCTTATTATTTGCCATTTATTGTTATTTTACTACAAACCGGGGGTGGGATTTCTTTCAAATGTCACTCCAGCAGGATTTTGAAAACCCGGATTTCCCGGAATTTTACCTTCTTAAAATTCCGAAAAGTTGACAACAATTTCAAAAAATTTCGAAAAATTTCAAAAAAGTTTCGAACTTTTTTGAGTTTTTTCTTGTAAATTTTGAAAATCCCGGAAATCTTAAGAGTCTTAAAATCCCAGGAGCGGCGCGGCTCGTAAAGAAATTCCACCCCCGCTACAAACCATTTAATGCTGCCACTTATTCAAAAGCCGCTACTTTAGCAACTCCGTTTATATCGGTTTATTTGTAGATAGCATAATGCATACACTGCCCGCGGAAGTGGCCAAATATAACAATCACTGCAAAGCTTCACAATCATGCGACTTTCTGCAACTTAGCATCGTATCCGGCGACCGTTCCTCAAGAGCCATTTTCAAGGAAACTTTAACCGAGCTTGGGTGGTCGCAAAGGTTGGCAGATGACGCTAACTTGATACATCCTGGTACAGTTACAACCCTGCTAGTAGACGAATCTTCCATTCCGCATTTGCTCAAATTTCGGGATAAAATTGGAGGCATAAGGAGGGACATGTATAAAGTCGGGTTACTGCTCCGGGCCGAGCATTGCGGATCATCACGAGTTGCCATCAACCCGGAACTAACATCTTTATTGAGCCACGTGGATTCTATAATGTTTTCTAAGGAACCCTCCAACGACGAGTTAATGGAAGGCGTAGAGAGGCACATTGGAGGCTACTTGAGACACTTTCGGTTTTGCAAAGAGAAGATTAGGAAGCTGAGCTCGAAGGTGGACGTGGGCTTCATGGTTGACTGGCCAGACACGAAACCAGATGGCAGGCGGAATATTGGAGACCAGGTCCTCTTTTGGGGGAAGATCAAAAGGTGGGCGGAGACCACAAATACAACGGTGTTCATTCAAGAGGCCTTCAACTCCCCCAACAACATTATCTCTTCACGGGACACCAGAGGGTGGTGGCAGGATGTTGGAGTTGCTTGCGGGAATAATGCGTCGTCGCACCCGTCGTACCTTACATTTCAAGACAAGCTAACAGCGTATCTCCGAGAAAAGGCCTGTAACGAAAATAGTTCCACTGCTGAAGCGTTTACTGGAGAGTCAGCCGATTTTCTGATCGAGGCGAAACAGATTAGCTATGTAACAATAGCTGTGATCGTTGTGGCCGTGGGCGTCATCTTGATAGGCTTTACGGGCTGCGGAGGTGTAGCATTACTTCATAGGAAAATAGTAGGAGGGCGGAACAACAGCTATGGCTTTTTGACAAGGGAACAAACTGAGGAATTTCTAAATGGAGGAAACACCTCGCTCCCAAACTCCTGCGGCATTTCCGATATCCCGGCGTACAAGGTTGAGTTGGAGTGTAAAAAGCAAGAGTTTACAATTGGTACAACTAATTTTAACCCGATTTTAAAGTATTATAGTGTTAATAAAAGTAAGCAGTTGAAATGAATGATGGTTGTTTTGCGGTGGTTGCTTTCTCAGATTACGGAAAGCTGTTGGGAAAGGGAGAGTTTGGCGCTGTATTCCGAGCAAAACTGCGAAGAAAATGCGGGGAGGAGTTTGTTGTTGCTGCTAAAACGGTGAAACCCCCTTTGGCTCCCACCACCCTCCTGGGCATGCTATCCGAAATTAGAGTGTTAGGCTACCTCGGAAAGCACGAGAATATTGTGAGCATTCTTGGCGCCTACACTGCTGAACTATACAAAGGTAATTAGTAAAAAAAAGCAACTAACTTTTTTAAAATCCCCGTTATACTATGAGGAAAGCCATATACTTAATATAAATTTATTTCCAGGAAAGCTTCATACTTTCATGGAAATTTGCACCCTCGGTTCGCTGGAAGCTTATTTACGTAAAATTACTGGGCCCGTTGCTACACCATCGGTACTACTCCAAGGTCGTGGTCAATATGTTTCATTCAATGGTCACAGAACCTCAGAGTGCACCGCCACCAACATCAGTTCACTTAACTCGTGGAAAATCTTTCCCGGAGATGAGCTGGTCAGATGGAGTTATGAAATTTGCTGTGGAATGGAATACCTTGCTTCAAAACGAGTATGAAAAATATCATTGCAAAACGAGTTTTCTTGTTTCAGTAATTAATATAATATAATATAATGGAGTTGATCGTAGGTGGTGCATGCCGACCTTGCCACCCGCAATGTACTCTTAACGGAATCCAAAACTGCTAAAGTTTCCGACTTTGGGCTATCCCGGAGGATGTACACCTACGAGAGGTATGTTGAAAAGCAGGAAGAGCTCCTCCCATGGCGGTGGATGCCTCCAGAGTCCCTCCGCCACCTCAAGTTCAATGAAAAGACGGATGTATGGTCATTTGGAGTTACACTTTGGGAAACGTTTTCTTATGGTAAGGCCATGTCAAAAATTGGCATAAAAAATAATATAAAAAATACATACATATCGTAAAAATGAGAATAAAACTTTTATTTTTCTCCTTTCCAGCTGAAGTTCCGTACGGCGGACTTTTATGGAGTGCGGACTTTGTAAATCGGTTGGAATCTGGACTGAAGCTTACAAAACCTCACCATGATCACAACGACTTGTAAGTGGAATTCGCTATCTGCGAAAAAAACATCATTAGAATTCTAATAATATCATATTTCATATGGATTATAGGTATGCCGTGATGGTTCAGTGCTGGAACGTGGATGCAAGCCAACGTCCAACATTTTCACAATTGAAATTCCTTTTGGAAGTCTGTTTCGCAGGGTGTGATAACATCGGCAACACAATTGTGTAACTGTATCCACTTTGTCTGAATGAATAAACAAACAGGGTTTATAGTAATTTCCACATTCCTTTATCCGTTTTTCATAAATGGACAGCATGTTTTCTTCTGTGCACATATTCACACTGGATGGGATATATAGGACAAATGCTCGTGATAAGAGATAAGCGCAAGGTAGGTGAAATTCCGACAAAATCCATTTTAAAAATTCTCCTGGATTCACGTCCAAATGGGCGTGACAAGTTTTTAACAAACAATGCATTGACCTCGGAAATCAGATTTTTTTTAAAAATTTGTTATTACAGCAGTATATCTACCAAAGGCCAGCAAATAAGCACAACAGTTTCTTCAATCAAACAATCTGCCTAAACTCATGTGCATTCAGATAAAGGTATGTATGTCCTGGATGAGGCGGAATTAAGTATGAGAAATTAATGCGATGGGAAATAGGTGCACGGTGCACGTTGCAATGGTCATCTCATTTCCGATAGACAATATTGGAATTTGTGTTTTACGTTTATCATTTAATTTAGACTAAATTAATTGTTACGTCAAAAAATGGGAATAATTGAATAATTAGTGACTTAAGCCGCTGAAGTGTAAACCGGCTTTGGGCTAATGTAGAATGAAGTTGCTTGACAAGCGATGCATTACACACCGCAATCCGACTTTTCACAAAAAAAAATAGATTTTTATTTTGCAAGTAGGGAATGAGCTCAGCCACACTCACTCCACGGTCGGGAAGTTTCCGCCTGGTACAGCACGTAATAAATCCAGAACTGGTTGGGACAGGTACACATATCCCTCCCTACTTACATAATACATACCACTTTTCCTCGACCTACAGAACAATTGCAATTCAAACTCGCTTGTTTGGAGCCAAGCACGGATGTTATAAAACATTTTTAAAAACATCCCATTATTACCAAAGCATTCCTCCGGGACATTTCATTATTAATTAATAAACTCTACTGACGGACTTGCTCACTTACTCTCAATGTCAATTACTATAAGCTTACAATTAGCTATATAACAAGCCGACCACCGACTCAACATGGTCGTGAATTACATAAAAGCCTTCCCACGCTCAACAATATTTTCCCAGGAGCTCGTACCAGTCGTAGCAATTTTCGCAAAAAATTTTTTCATACAAATTGTACATGCGTCGTACAGGAGGATTATATACTCAGCAATATAGAGCGGAGCTCCAAGCATGGCGCAGCAGAGTTATTCCTAAGCTCTTAAAATAAATATATTTTTGCTCAATTTTTTTTTATATTTTTCCTCCAGTGATAAACTATGGAGCAAGAAAAGGAAACCAAAATAGAGCTCGAGAATGTTGAAAAATCCGAACATCAAAACGGATCCGACTCTACTGACAAAATTATTATAGAAGAGAAAAGTGCTAGTGGACGTGGACATAATAACATAGCTCTCCAAAAATGGATATCCCATTCCTCCCCACCCTCATATTGGTCAAACACGTTTGGCCTTGCCACCTTGCCCTGGATACTTTGCGGATTCCCCTCCCACGTGTTTCTAACACGGGAGGAGGAATCCCCGTCACCTGAAATTGACAGCATTTCCGCCTGGCTCAAGTACCTCTTTGACTTCTCCACTTCTCGGGTATTTGCCACCATTTCGGTCATTCTCGGGCTCATCACCCTCCTCCTGAATCTCCTCGTCATCACCCTCGTCATCCTGTTGTTCAACCGACTGTTCGTTTCCCCAGTGGGCGACTATCGCACCTCCTTCGTGTACGACGTGTTCACCGTGATATGCTTCATTTGCCAGGTGAACTGCCTGGACTACGTGTGGGTTCCACGTGTTCCTAACACGGGAGGAGGAATCTCCGCCACCTGAAATTGACAGCACTTCCGCCTGGCTGAAGTACCTCTTTGACTTCTCCACCTCTCGGATATTTGCCACCATTTCGGTCATTCTCGGGCTCATCACCCTCCTCCTGAATCTCCTCGTCATCACCCTCATCATCCTGTTGTTCAACCGACTATTCGTTTCCCCAGTGGGCGACTATCGCACCTCCTTCGTGTACGACGTGTTCACCGTGATATGCTTCATTTGCCAGGTGAACTGCTTGGACTACGTGTGGGTCTACGGCTACAAGATAAAGCGACTCGTGGCCAACTTTGACCTCAAGCATGTGGCCCACCCGAAAATAAAGTGTGGCTACCGAAGAACCCTACTCATTCTCATCGGTGTGACCATTGTCGGTTTTGCGGTGCGAGTAGCTGGTGCACCGAACGCTTTCGAGGTGGATGCTGCCTCCTTCGGCTGGGTGGCCACTGTGACCGAGAAGGCCCTCCTCTTTGCAAATAGCTGGTTCATCTGCTTCTTCTTCCTCGTCTACGTCACCTTCGGCTATGGGATCCGGTTCGAGTTGGTCATCCTCAAGAGCTTTGTCTACTCGGCGGTGCATAGGCGAACCCCTCCAAGCGCGAGACATTTGAGCAAAATCAAAACATTGTTCACCCACGTGGCCAACCATATCGTGTACGTCAACCGGTTATTTTGGGCCATGTCGGCCATCATCATCCTCATCGTGTTTTGTTTTGTCCTGTTGGACGCGGACGAGTTAAGGGGTATCATTGGCTCCTACTTTGACACGCTCCTTCAGGGGCTGGGAAAGGCAAGTAAAGGCAACGCGACCGCCGAGTGGGAGGAGGTGGTCCTTCAATTTCATGACAGGGATTTTATGCACAAGGTCAACCTCGATATCGTTTGGGTGGTGGTAATGCTCGGCCTTGTGTTCTACACCTTGTGGGAAACCATTGTGACTAATGATCACTCTCGAGATGCGATGCTGTGGCTAAACGACATGGTCACGGGAGGGGGTGGCACGGACTCGGCTCATCTGCTGGATAAATTGCTTCTGGAAGACGAGGAGGAGGCGGGGGACACGGAAGCGGATCATGAAGAAGTTTGTGATGATGGGGAAGAAGAGTTCAAGTCAAGGGAAGATGATGGTGAAGATTATGGAGACACGTTCAGCAAGGTAATTTACATGTTTTGAAAAAGTGAATTAAATTATTTTTAAGTGAAATTGTTTGCTGGATACATAAAATGAATTTGTGATAAAAATTACATATTTTATTTTCGCAGGTATACAATTTGCGACATTATATCAGCTTGCGAATGAGACACGACAATCCTTCCTTGCTAAGCATTATGTTTTTTGGAAGTATTGTGCCGCTCCTCAGCCATCGCTTGGAGCGAGTCCCTTTTTAATTTTTTAGATTTATTATAATGTCACATTTTATTCTGTATAAAAAGCGTCAAAGTATACTCTTAATGTTTCACCTGGTTTCGGGGTTTGTGTAATCTTTTAAAGATGGAGTAGTCGTATTCGTATTGTAATCTGAATGCGGAAAAGGTGACCAGTGACCGCATGTTTACCATACCAGTGTAGCATAGGAATTCGGCAAATGCAGATTATTAAAATAAATAGCTGAAATGGAATTATCTTGCTAGTCTTACTTGTGCTTTGTGCAGTATATTATGTAAAAAGGAGTGCTTTGAGATGAAAATCAGATTCTCTATATAGGTAATTAGCTACTTTGCATAATAACAGTTTGTTTAGTATACGCAATTTAGTAACGTATATTAATTCATTTATAGGATTTATCGAGATATATCCTCGTTGTCCCCTACAACAGCATCATTTTCNTAGGTAATTAGCTACTTTGCATAATAACAGTTTGTTTAGTATACGCAATTTAGTAACGTATATTAATTCATTTATAGGATTTATCGAGATATATCCTCGTTGTCCCCTACAACAGCATCATTTTCAGATCCCGATTGTGTTTTTTCCACTTGTACTACAAATCCCCCACCGTGGATCTTTCCCTTTAGACGCTTCATTATTCGGAAATAATTTTTTTGTAATAGCTCTAGATTGTCTTGCGACTACAAATAACATTCTTCCCCACAACCTCACGATAAGTTGTAGCACAACTCTAATCCGAAATCCACGAACCAACTCAGCGACCCCACTATATCCCATCTCCAACATAAAAACTAAAATTGGACCAACGAGTCCCGCTAACAAGAGAATGAAAACGAGCCGTATGGACCCAGACAGGGAGGACGGCACAAACTCCCGGTCTTCAGGGAAGTCAACCAAAAGTCCTGGCCGATTTGTACAACTCTGTCTGAAAGTCCTGATGCCACTGTGCGAGTCCCGATGCGTAAATCCCTTCCAGCCTCAATATTATTTTGGGATTGATCCAATTAGCAAGAACAAGGCCATACGCGGTACTCGCCAAAGACTCCTTTCCGAAGGAGAGCGGGGTCACAAAGTTAATGTGCCTAGATTTGGAATATATGACGCGAAAGCGGAGAATACTCTCCTCCTCATAAACCATCCCTACCTGTTCCGTACAATTAAAGAGGCTGTTCAAATCAGAGTTGTAGTTCATCAACCGACTACTACTGAAGTCCCTGATTGGGAATAGCATTGAATTGTTCAGTATATAATTTTCTTTTTCGGAGAAATGCTCTTCGGGACTAATTCCTTTCTCCGCACGACGTCCCACCACGTGCCCCTCTAGGGAATGCAAAGCCATGTTCAGAAAATTGGTGAAAATCATGGAACGAAATCTACCATTTTGAAAGGATTCGCCAAGGCCGGCTAAACTAATGTCGTGCGCTCCTAGCTTTGGCTCAAACTCACTTTTCGACCAATTTTCAAATTTGTGCCGATCGTAACTCGTCAAAGATGTGAGTCCGCCAATCCAGCCTTCCGCATAAATTTTATATTCGTTTCTCACGAGCTCTTCAAAATACCTAAATGGTACAGAAGGTATGGGTGCTGCAAGGACACTAAAGTTGTCCCCTTTGTAGGCGTTACTAACCACTAGGGCCATGAGCAAATAAGTGGCCGCAAAACTTCTAAATCTTTCACTTTCATCCCAGTCCAAACCTAGCAGTATTTTAAAGGAGTTGGTGAGTCGCTTTAGAAACTGAAGACTTGTCCAACAGGTTTTCCTCCCACCTTTACCCTCAATTCGGTTTGACAACTCGCCAAAGGCGGTGCCAGCAAGCGGGACCAACCCGAAATAGAAAAGCAAAATGAATGCCCAGGTGGGGAAGTCGTAAACCTTGAGCACGTCCACTGGAAGCCGCCCATGACCATGGCCACAACTTACAAATTTAATTGGGATCTCTTTGAGAATGTAGCGGTGGTGGGGTCTCGTCTCAACCAGGAAAGTTACAGTTGGTCGGATCTTGTATATTGACATTAGGTCGCCAAGGCCGCAATAACCCCCCTTGGAAAGTAGT
The DNA here is from genome assembly GCA_036850665.1 of Dicranocentrus wangi. Classification (NCBI taxonomy): domain Eukaryota; kingdom Metazoa; phylum Arthropoda; class Collembola; order Entomobryomorpha; family Entomobryidae; genus Dicranocentrus; species Dicranocentrus wangi. The sequence continues at coordinate 4,609 of JAANSN010002407.1, read as the reverse complement.
TCTCCTGACCTATCATAATCATGATAGGTCGCATTTCCCATTACAGAATGTAGGATCCCCTGCTCAGCCAAGTGGGCCCTTTGCCCTCCTTTGTAGTCTGAAATGAGTCCGGGTGAGCCTGACGGAGGAGGTCGGAATCGGCCGGTAGGGTGGTCCACGAAAAAATGGCGGAGGAGCCAAATCATGTTTTTGAGGTTGCTGTTGGCTTGAAGAATTTTTGCATGGAGCCAGCTTTCTGCTATTATTGTACTTTCAGGATTTTCCCTCAAGTCAAAGAGTTTTAGAGGATAGTAGTCTTGACATGGGTGGCAGTGATGACACAAGAGATATACCGATTCAATTGTCGTCCATGATGACAACCACAGTGGAGGTGGAGGTGGTTCACGTCCGGTTGCTGCTACGTAGTTTGTTTTCAAATGTAGAAGTTCCATTGTGGATACTGAAGATGTCAACTGATTCCTGTCATAGAGGATCCCCTTTACCCATTCTGATTGATAGCCGAAATCCGCTTCTGTCAGCAGAACGAGAAACTGCCACCGGTTAACATTGATCCCTTCGTGGCTAACGGGTTCCAAGGGGTAGCTCCAAAATCGGGATATTAAAAAGTCTGGAATGCGCAACAACGTGGGAATGCCACCGCTGCCCGGTTCGGTTTCGTAGTAAAAGCCGTCCAGCGAGTGTTGAGAATTTCCACCCCGGGGAACGTATTTCGGAGGATAGAGAAAAACGTGAGTTTCGCAGTTCCACGGCCGGGTATTAAAAACTTTTCTCAAATAGGCCCAGGGCTTGGTCACCCTCAAGTACTCACTATAATTCATGAAGCGATGGTCAGCCGGATAGTTTTCATATGGGAGCCACTCCAACAAAGTGCTACCTCGAGGAGATATTTTGTAAATTGGCTCATAGCGCGAGAGCACTACTGGCTGGAGGAAGGGAACAAAGTGGATTCCCTCGTAGTTGAGAATGTGAATCATGCATTTTGAAAATATGTGTAGATAATTGTTCAAATCTTGAATGACTGGTTTGTTGTCAGGGTTTTGGCCTACAGTCCTACTTGTGTATTCAGGATGGTTGTCATCATCAGAGTCCTTTAAGCTGCCACAAGCGACTTGGATTACCAACAAGGCAACAATGCTAATTTTCAATACACTTCTACTGATGGGGTTCATGTTGCCGTGGAGTTTGGTTGGACAGTTATACATATGAAATAGAACGTTAAAACTGAAACTTTGGCTTGTCACACTGTGCCCCTGACTTATATATACTGTTCGCACTGACCTACGCCATTGGCGATGTCGGAAGGAAACGGAGATTATTTTATCTTGTCAATATTCAACGTAACTTTATTTTTTCGACTTCTGGTAAACGCCCAAACAAATTGAAACATTAGACTTTGATTTCTTAAGCAGTCATAAGTTTTGTGGAGTAAGCGTCAGTAATAATTTTTCACTGTTAAACGGTTTTTGAGATAAGTTGTAAACCGCAAGTGTTACTGTTAGCCAATGAAGTTACAATCTCCGCAACCTTTCTAGAGACACGGTTGACAGAATATTACTGAACTCAAGGAAAAAGTCAATTGTATTGGTAAAGTATTATTTCGCAAAATATCTTATTTCTGAATAACTTTGCAATTTTAGCAAATTCAATTTGTAAAACAATATAGTGGGAAGTGTGCAGATGGATGCAGGAAACCTAGTTTTAGCACAAAACAAGCACGAACGAACATTGCAACGATTATGAATTTAGAATTACAAGTGAAGTGAATAATAATAGGTAGTAGTAACGACTTTGACGAGCCACTTGTCCAAATCTGATTGTCCACCGGTCAATTATGGCTGTCATGATTATCTTGGATTCCATGTAATTAAATCGATTTCCCGATTTACTCCTTTGTTCGACAGGATGTGCAAAAGGGAAGAACATCAAACCCATCATTTAAAATCTTGTGAGACCTATTGGAACCTATCTATTACTGTCACGATTTGGTCAATACTGACTGACCGTCCTGTCCTACCACTTACCTTAATACAAAGAAAAGAACATATTATTATTATGCGCCAACTCTTATTTCCTGAGTAGTAGTTTAGCCCAGATGGATAAAAACTGCTTACAAATTGTATGAGAAATAATTTGAAGTGAGACGATAACTGTTTGCACCTGTTTCCGTCAGCTTTTGAATATTAAGTATAATTTATATTCTGAAGAATTCTGACTGAAATGTTATGCGACTAATGGGGGGCAAAATTTCAAGTCCTATAATTACCGTTCGCCCAACTCACACAAATTGCAAATTCTCAAAAATGTACAATATACAGGAAGTGTGGAAAAATGTTTATTCGAAAAATACCATAAATTACATTACAAATAGCATATTCTAAAATAATTAGAAACAACAAAATAACTACTACATAATTTTTTTGATATTACAACAACATCCTTTACTGATGATTATACATAATGATTCTATAATGACACATATAGAAGTAATTAATTAAACTGCAAGAATTCAATTGTTTGCGTACATCAACCAACATTTTTCTTCTTCACGCACAGCAATATAGTTTGGGGTATCCTTTTGCCGGGGGATCAAGTTCAAATGGTTTAAATCCCAACAAAATACTTCTGGGACTGGCGCACCAGTCGTCCCTCGTAGATTCCTCAGAAGGAAGCCAGCAGTTGCTATCTATACTAGCATTCCGACCTATTTTACCTGCAAAAGGATTTTTTGTAAAATAAACAATGTAGCAAGAAATGGTCAAACTTTGTTTTATTTATGCAATTCAAATGGAGCTGTGGATAAATCTTAATACGCATTATTTGGAATTGTGGCCCGACTAAAGCCATTTACTAGCGTTCATCAGTTAAATAACAAACGCACATCACCCTGCCACGACGACGTGCTTACTGAAAAGTTCTTCCCCGTAGAAAGCCATCATAGGGCGCTTCACTCCTGGGAATTTACAATCCTTACCCTCAGGACAGTCACAACAGAAGCAGCGCCCACCAGGAAACAACGGTGCAGGGACACTAAATCGCCAGGGGTGCTCGTACAACCCCCTCTTTCCACACTCAATATCCCTTGTTCTCCAGTCGTTGTACCAACACAAGGCTGTCTCATTACGTCCCTGGTCCCCTACGTTTGGAAGAAATTTAAACAAAAAACTATTCGTAGGTAGAAATGACCAAATGAAGAACGCCATAGGAGCGACAATTGACTAACAATTGAGATACGGCTTTAGTTGCTACTTACTTAATGACGTGTCACATGTCCAGCCCATATCACAAGGTTGTAATTTATTACAAAAGGCTTTAATTAATCTTTGGTGTGGATTGCATCCATTCGCTTGCGACTGCAAGTAGTCAACAATGCAGAGCAGGCCAGTGATAATAACAATGATCAGTTTCATCCTTTGAAATAACATTAAGTTTGAGAACTAAATATTTTTAATAGTTTTAAATATTTTGTCTGAAATCTTTATTGGCCGTAGCAGCTACAGTTACTTATTTTCATGTAGGAGTTTAATGGGATACAAGTCCAATAATACTCTATTATAAAAACAAAAACAGATTGCTTATTCACACTCAGGAGGGTTAACTCCGTCGACTTGGTTGATGAACAAAATCTTATGGATCATTTATATACTCGTTTACCAGTTTGCCAGGGCGTTAGCCTCGATTCTCTATCGTAAGATTCGTAAGTATATTTCATTTCCGGGATAACGGAGTTTCGTAGTTTTGTCAACATGACATCATGACTATGACGATGAGAAAAGGACAATGTATTTACTTGCCCAATGTTTATCTATTAGCTTAACCCTTTTTCACAATCAAGCCTACATTTTTGTTTACCTACAGTCTTATGTTCTGTTTGAAATTTACGGCTTGGCTCAGAATAAATATCTCTGTATTGACTGGCGGAATAAACCAGTACAAGCAAAGCAAGCATTTAATCACCGAGCCATGGTGCAACATTGTATTCGTAAATAGTAGCTTTACAGAAGTATCCAGCAATGATATTGCAAGAATGCGTTATAGATGGCTGAATCGCAAATATTTGCATCACACACAAAACATGTTATATTCTCACATCATCAGTTTGCTAACAACGCGACGTTGCTTTATATACATACCAACTAGTAAGTTGCATTACTCCCTAATAAAAAAATTTAACGGACATTGATTCTACAAGTTGAGTGAGTGTAATCCGACTTTATCAGGTGAGATTATGTGTGTAATGCAGCAAAAAGTATCTAACGAAGTTTGTGAGCGAAAGATGATGATTCCCTTGTTTTGTTGACTAGGGTTATTTCGCACTATATATATGTTTTAATTGATTTACATCTTCGGTGGCATAATAAATAATAATAACCTCACGCGATTCCAAAGAGAATCATTTGCCAATTGATGACAAAACACGTGAATTCATTCATTAAGATATGGTTTGTTTCAGGTAAAGTGAAACTCTTTTGTGCAAACGGAAAACATACAGTTAGCATTTTACCTCCTTTACGCCTAGTTCTCCGAAGTCCTAAATGATGATCACCACGATGTCAAATGATATAGTGTGCACCTTAAGGATATTTCTCTTGGAATTGCTAAATTTCCAATG
>JAANSN010002406.1:0-24296 GCA_036850665.1 Dicranocentrus wangi | reverse complement strand
CTTCACTATATACGGGAAACAAGTGCACGTTTTACAAGTTCGTCGTACACCATGCCCAACTTATAATTATATGCGACTATTCGCTCAACTTGGAAATTACAACTTTTTGTATTTACGCAATTTTCATGAAAATTTTACGTGGAGCCCACGAGGGGAATACACCATGACCAGCAGTTTTTACAACAAAAAGTCTGGAAAATTGAAACAAGGCTCGGATCAACTTGTTCCTGTACAGCTGGCGCAAAGTTGCAAAATCCCAGATTCCCCAAGATTCTTTACATGCCAAAGCCATGCAAATTTCGTCAGAGGGGAGAAAGCGCGATGATAATGATGAAAGAGTCACTGCCACCATGAGATCTTATTGCTTAAAATGCTTTTCATATGTTAAACTGTGAGAATTGGCTGGAGCCCTCAATGTGCCCCCAGCTTTTAGGGAGAGAGAACACACACAATTCGTTAATTCCACAACGGGGGAACAGCGCAACTTTACGTCTTACATCTACAATCTCCTTTGATGCTGAGAAGAAAAAAAACTTTCACCCGAATTGTGTGAGTGTCGACTTTACTTACTTTGTAAGTAAATGGTTCCTTAAGTCTGGAAAATGTATAATTTTTGGCCTCCTTCGGAATACTAAAGGCTCCCAAAGTCCCAGTGGAAGTAAAAATAACCAGGAAATGAGGAAAAACGTTGAAGAATGAGTCGAGGGAGTTTTATCCTTATGCTCGTTTTGTGAATGTCTTCATAAGTATAAGTAGCTTCGGGAAATGAGTGACGAAGGGAAGGCATGGCATGGCATCACAGAGCTACTAGTTGAACCAAAGACCGTGACATGAGATTGCCTTTTTAAGGTATTACATGTAAATTTCCCTGTTGAGTTATGGTGCAACTATGGACCATGCATGGGAAAATGGAGACAATTCAACATCGCATCCATTCTCTGAACTATGTGAGTGTCCCACTTCTAAAACTTTTTTTGTCGTTTATCTTTAGTTTGGAAGATATTCGGCAGTTGGTACTCTTAGTGACACATGATGGAAGACCTCGTTGAGCTGTTGGTAGTAAGTACGTGATACACATAACATTTAGGGGGTGTCTGATGTTGGTGATGAATATCGAATTTTCTGGTAGGGAGTTGAGGTTTTCTTGGCGATATTGCCTTTCGTTTGTTTGACGATGATACACGTTGGTGGGGGTGTGAGAAGTATTGGATTCCCGGGAGACGGACTAAGAAAAATCTGCTTCGGCAACACTTTCTCAGTCAAACGTTGTTTGAAAAGGAATTTGGAGGGAGTGGGAGATAAAAGTGATAAAGGTATATCTGTCATTATGCTTTTAAAGACAGGCAGTTCAATATGGAAACTATTTGCAGTGATAAATAATACCATGTACTTGCCAGCAACCTTTTTACATAAGCTATATGTAAGCACCCTTTAGAATGTAAAAGAGGAAAGACTTTTTGCTTGTAGACGTAAATAAAATTGTCAAAATGTTTAGTCCAGTCTTTGTGGCTACAGTAGATCATGTGTAATTTCGGCAGTTTAAAATAGTCAATTGTCCTTCGACACGAAAACAGGAAAGAGGGCTTTTCTAATTGTAAGTAGTTTGTGGCAATAAATGAGATGTTTCGGACATAATCATATCTTGAGATAGAAGACGAGGACGACGAAGGCGCATACGTAAAGACTATAGACACATGCATTTTTCCATTTAAACAAAAGTAGAAAATCCAGGGATCTAAATTTTTCTGGAGATCTTTATCACAGAGCACTCGATATTAACCAGATTGCTGTCTTCACTACTCTTCAAACAAAAACTTACGATATTCATATGCAAATGCACCAGCCTAGTGGAGTGGAATAAAAACACACCCTGTACGGTAACGCATCTCAGAACAAAAAATTTTGAAAAAACATTCAGCTCCATTTTCAAGTGAAAAAATAAACCAGGGCTTTTCGAAACAGAGATTCAAACCAAAAGCTTTTAATTCCCTGCATTTCACTCGGTGAATCTTTACTGTCGCATGTGTCTACTGGTGTGCTGTATAATTGTGAATACTACTGAAGAATACTAAAAAAATAGATACAGACAAACCTACTTTTATTATGCATATTATGTGCTCAAAAGGGATACCAAGGATTTTCGTAGAAGTCTTCAAAAAGTAATCCATTATTTCCTTTCCTCCTCTTCCTACCACTCTCTAGACAGGGTAGATGGATCATTTAAAATAAATACATATCTATTATATCAGATGCGAATATATGCGTGCTTGGAGTACACTACGTCAATGTTGTAATTTCCTTTCGGAAAAGCAAGACTTTTCACATTACATAAAGCCTCTCAGCTGGAACAGGCATTTAAACTCGATTTCCCAACATGTTCGTTCCGGCATTAGGAGCTGCAATAAAAGAACAGAAAAATCCATGTTTTTACGTTCCTCGCATTTACAAAAAAACACGGCGTGTTTCGGGAAAAGTATGTACGTGAAAAAAGAATCATGTTTTGTACCACTAAATTCTCTTTTTACAACAAACCTGAAACCGCCTGACTTACTTGTCTCCAACGGGCTACTGACTGAGTGAGTGCATTATAATATCTCACACCGAATCCTAATCATGGCATACCATAAAATTCGGAAGTTTTTCAAGTACCATTTACAACTTGCAACGATCTCTTCCTTCTTCCCATGCGTAAACACACTGTATTTCCCTCTCCATTTTGTTTGTCAGCATCAATTTCAAGTTCACCATCAGAAATCACCGGTCCATTTCCGTGTTACGGTGACACAAGACTCAAATGACGGTTCTGGCACAAAAGTTTTCTTTTTCTGGTGGATACATTGAAACAACGTTTTGAGAGGGGCAACCTCCCTTTCCGTATTTTTGTATGCATAAAAAGTTATAGCCACTTATTCCAATGCTATCCCCTGTTAAAAAGGAGTTTTCCGAAAGGTTCAAAACTCATAACAACACCAAATACTCACATTCAGTACGTCTGGTTGGCTTCTCAACTCCTTAGTCTGTCAATTTTTCCCGAACCAGATCCAATTCCTTGAGACACACTGTCTTCCATCCCGTGTGCATAACCATGCATATGTATATGCACTTCATGTTCATGATGCATGAATGTACGATACAGCAGAATAGTGGGATGATGCTTCGAAGTAGCTGCGTGTACATACGAAATAGTGTCTAGCTGTCTCTAAATTTAGATTATGTGTAACTTCTTTTTACATGATGATTTGGTCCTTTCTTACTTAAATATATTCTTCCTTGCGTTTTTCTAACTTTACTATAAAAAATAGCTCATAATAACCATGCCGTTACATACAGACACAGACTCTGTTGACGAGTCCGCTGGTTACACTTTTACTACGGGGAGAGGACATTCAACACTCACACAGGGAAGTCAGGAATATTGGAAGAAGGCACGTTCACTCCTTGAAATTCATTCAAATCCTCCTCGCTTAAACATTTTCGTCTCCGGATATCTCTTCAATGGAGAGAATGCCTTACGTACAATATGTACGTGAATTCAGTATTTTTGTATGAGAATAGCTACCAGACTTGATACATTTCAGTTTTAACTCGAACATAAACCACTTATAATTGAATGTCAACTCATGGTGGCGTTGTTATGCGAAGCAGTAGGTAAATTGGGCTGAGTTGAACGTGAAGAATAGGAATAGGGTAGTGTGTGTGTATGTCCTTCTTATCGTCAAGTCAAATGTCTTCTACTATTTGCTTTATCGTCAACTCCAACTTAAATACTTTATGGGAGTTTATGAGCATAATTGTAGTTTTTGTAATCTTGTCCCGTATCAAGTATCCAAATCAAAGAAGAAACTCTTAAACAGTCGCTTTCATCCCGTCTTCTGGTTCAGACAGCGATTATATGTGGTGAGTGGAGCAGCGTAGATTTTCTTGGCTTAGGAATATGCATGATTTGCATGTACTATACATGTAGAAACTTTCCTATTAGAGTCTTAATTATAATAATAGCACACGCTTGAAAAATAATACGGTAATTTTCTGTACAACATTACTTCCTTCCTGAAGTAGTCAGCCGGTCGCACAGCCCATACTAGGGGAGGAAGGAGAAGAAGGGGAAAAACGGGAAGCGAGGGTGGCTTTTCCAGTCACCCTTTGACTGTTTAAGTGCTCTGCTGTGCTCACTTTTTTCAGTTTACATTGAAACTGGGAGTGTGTGACTATTTTTGTTTCAGATGTGAAAAGAGAGTCTCATGGTTTTGGGAGTAAACGGGAAAGTATTAATACTTATATACACGATATATTTTACGTATCCACAAACATTTCCATGTGTGTGTGTGAGCACTGTAGAAAAGATCGGGGTAATAAACGTTACGTATTCCACAATGTTACCTTATTGCTGATTCAACGAAATGCAAGAAAAACGAAAAAATAGATACAATCTTGCTCAATCTTTTTTTTCCCTCTTCATAATACTCTCGTCTGTAGCAGTTGATAAGGTGCAAGGAAAGGAATCAGGAGAGTTTTTAGTTTCATTTTTCACAGTAACACTTTGCCTAGCCCATATCGTGTCTTGTCAACGAGATCGTTGAATCTCGAAATTGTCAGTGAAATCGACACCGGTGATAACTGTGAATTGAACCTTTGAACGATTGTATTTTCCATACGATCCTCCCGAAACGGCATTAGAAAAGTGCGACTCCAACACTAAAAGCTCATCCCATTTTCCATGAGTTCACGAAGTGAATGAAATGCTCTGTTCGGAAAACCTTGTGTATAGTTTTACTGGTTTCTGTAAAAACACAACAAAGAATTTCCACTTAGAAGTAGAAAAAGCAAAAAATAGCCATATCACATTTCTCGTATTGTTTTCTCAGTCAGTCAATGTGTTGTTTTGTGGCGAAGGTGATCTCATTTCTGGCATGCAATTCCACTTACTTAACATCATATGACTAAATGTGATGATGTATTAGTGTCGGTCTTGGTGTTCAACACGTTTGAGCATATTACCTTTGTTGCACTGCCCCTGCCACCATCCATGAATCTATGAGCATTTGACTTATATATGTTTCGACAAAAGTGCACTCAGAAAAATCCACATTCTTTTGTTAGTGGTAAATTTTATGACCAATGTATATTAGCGGTTTGTGACGTGAAAAGAGCAGAGCTTGCAGAAGGAGTAAAAAACAAGGGGAAATTTTACGACCTCCAGTTTTACCCTTTCATATTACATATACATAAGTACTGATGTGAATACTTGTGTAGTAATGTGAATCTACTTTTATGCACGTTGGCTCTTTTTTACAAGAGAAACCCTCACCAAACGCAAAAGGAGATTTGACAGATCAATTTCCAGCTGCTGGTGCACTTCTTCCGTGTGGACTGTGGACTATGCTTAACCAACTTTATATATTGCTAATGTTTCAGTCAGCAGAATTCAAAGTAAGCATAGCACATTGACGTACTCTACTACAAATACAATGTTTTGACTAGCTCGGAGAAACTGTGAAGAAACAGTAAGAGTACACCATTTGTACCACTAAGTGTCAGTAAGAAAGCTTAAAAGTTTGGTGAATGTGATTTTGTGTGAAATTCACGGGAGTACCGGTGATTTACGTATTTTCGACATGATATTACGCAACCGTCTTTTAGTGGGATTTTGTTAAAGTGTTGAAGGGAAGAAAGAGCTGTGTGCGGTGCGTGTCTTTTCATTTCGTTCTCGGCTCGTCCGTCCACTTCCGCTGCTCTCAATATGCATAGCAATTTCCTTATTTTTCAAGTTTATAGTAGCTGAGCTGGAGAAAGAGGGAACAGAGAATTTCCCAATAATATCTGAATGATAGGTGAACTGTTGCTAATTGAACTGAAGTTGATGTGCCATAATTTATCATCGCTTTCCTCGTTAATCCCCCACAATTTCAGACTGGAATTGGAAATGAAAGGCATTACCGGAAACTCATGACGCTTGACAAGGTTAGCCAATAAGGCACCTGGCCAAATGAAATAATTCCTGCAGACACCACACCACGATAGTATTTCGCTCAGTGATAAAAGTGTCAACGTCAGTGCTAGTATCAATGATATACGACGGACCATTCATCTTTGTGACCAGAAGCCATCTTTTTGTGTAGTTAGTAGACAAACGTAGAATCGGGACTGTCCCGACGACGATATGCCTCTTTCTGTAGGTGCTTACCAAAGCATTTTCCGTCTCTGAGGCTGTCTCGGAGAGTGAATTTTCTCCAAGGTCTAGTCTGATTTTGTGAGCTGTGTGTGCACGTATCGTTTATATACAGTCAAGATCATATTTTGTATACTCTTCAGTGACACAAAATGAAAAGTGATCTTCAGCCAGATTATATTGGCAATTTGCGAAAATTATCTAATGCTCAGCCATCACGTGGTAAAAAATGGCAGTAAAAATTGTTTTTGTGCTGTCATTCCTCACACTTGGTAGCATTCATATATAACCGTCTAGGCATCAGGGACAGAAGGCATATGCGCAGCGAACAAGCAGTATATAATCATCACAAATTAAGCCATCACCCACTTCATCTCAAATCTTATGAGAAACAGCAGAGGGTTGTGCTCCGTATAACATATTATGGGAATTGTAAAATTGTTAACTGCTCAATGGATAATGCTGCCAATTTTTTTCTTCCACTTCAAGACTAATTCTGCGATGTTACTTTTATTTGCATATTATTGCGAAGGACAAATTGTGTATGCCTACGCCTCTAATTGCGAAAGTAATACAGACCGGCCCAAGTAAGCGATCGGTTCATTGTTGGACCAAATATAATGGTCACTCGTCTGCCATAAGCAAGAAGGATATTAGTGTTTTAGATCGTCTTATACAGTATGTATATAGAAGGTAAAAATTAAGATAGTGTGATATGATTACATGATCCGGGAGTTTAGACATGGGAATAAACACTTTTGAAGAGGACAGCAAACCCAGTGTTTCGTCAGTTGATTTTGACAGAAATTCCTACAAACAGTCACTATTATCACAGTCATCATACTTGAATCTCCACCCCTCCAAAATGCTGGGATATCAGTCGGCAACCCCAACCCCACCATCTCTAACGTACAGGGCATCCGCGATTTTCAGACATGTCGGGGACGATTCCGACAGTATTGACGATTTCAACCGAAGACGGAGTTGTAGCACAGACTCAACCTCCAGAAATTCTATGTTACTCCAGTTCATGAATGGAGACCCAGACGGGTCAAACAGACTGGAAGATTTTCTTCGGAATATTAAATGCTCCGGATATGGAAAGGTAATTCAAAGTGAAACGAAAAGTTGCATGATTAAAAATATCAAAAGGGAGGTCGTACCTATATACAAATTACGGCGGGTCTCTTCTTTGTTGTATATCTTTCAAATAGTCACGCTTGTTAATATGGAATGTGTACATGAATTTTCGCTCGGGGAAATGGAAAACCATTCATTGCTACTACTGTGCTCCTGTTTGAAAGAAATCAACGAAGTGAACCTTTTCTCTTTTGCGGTGTAACATCATAAGTATAAAACGATGATGACAATGACGATTTTTGTTCTCCCGACTTAACCGCTGCAATTACTGTTTACCTTATAGCATGTAATAATACTTCCCAAAGTAATAATTTGAAGGAATAAGTACACTATAATAGTGAGCTAGTGCGCACATATCATAAAGTGTGCGGTTCTCATCCAACAGACATTGAATTGGATGCCTTTTGTATCTCGGATCACTAACGCATTGCATGAATGTCTACCTTACACCGCTAATCTGCAAAGTACACACACACACGATTCGGCAGAGGTGAAATAATGCCATTTTTTGTACTTTCCCGAAATTCTCAGAAGACAATTTCATCTAATGCGTGTGTGTGTACTTGAAATGAATCACGACAATAAAGTATTTAAGGGAAAACACTGCGCCGCGCTGCTCTCCTAGTGGCGTTACGAAGGTTTCAAATATTAAAGAAGGTGATTTGGCGAGAGGAAACTGTGTTTATTATCTGACTTTGAGAAAACTTGGGTTATTTTCCTGAATAGACTTTACGTGTTCTGCGCCTTATTTTTCATGACAAGTGGATGATATTAAGTGTCTAGTAACTCTGAAATTAACAATAAATCCTTGGGGCGTCTCATGTTCGTATAACATTGAGAAGATGATATTATCAGGGCAGACACGGGAAGCAGGGAAATAAAATTGGTTAATATTTGAGGTCAACAAGAGACAGTTCGCACCAAACTTTGCCTTTTCATTTTCAAACATGGAATTTCTCTCGTAGCATTTATGAATGCAGTTCATAACAAGTCTAAATATGTCATATTTCAGGCCAGAAAATATTCCCTAGTATTTGTTGGGGTGTGCTTTTCAAAAAAAAGTTTGACAAGGAGCAAGTTAAAGTTTTATGGTGTATGTGGACTGTGGAGGCTAATAAAGCGGGCAGGATTCTTATTCTGGCTTATCTAAGCAACGATTTTTTGTACCCACATGCGGTCATATTTGGGACTAAAATGTCGCGATTTTCTTTTACGTGTTTCATGTTTCATGGTCAAACGCCACGTTTTGCAGCAGAAGCCATTTTTTCTTAGATTCATAAATTCTAATTGTGTATGTGTTTACCAGTCTTCCTTTCCAAGTAGAGTCTATACCTGCTTTTGCTTAGCTTGTACAATAAGAGTTGACAATGTCGCGGCATAAACATAGGAATACAAACGATTAAATCTTTGAGTGTGTCGGGACATTCACGTATCTGTCGTAAAAGCAAAATGTTTCTCTATTATCGTTAATAAACGGTGACGGGGGCATGAGCATAGGCACATAAAATTTGTTCAGTAAGTTATATATTTACGGAAAGGAAAGTTTTTATGGGTTTTGAGTTGTTGGTAGAGCTGCTCTCCTTTCTTGTGTAATGTCGTGAGTGTCAAATTCATAAAATGTCTCGTCTTCGTCTGATAGTGAGTACCACGAAACTTCTTTGTTTTTCAAGCTCTGTAGAATGAGTCAGCTTCTCACATTATTTTGAAGATGGTAAATCTTGTATTGTCTGCATTCATCATTCTTATTCTTAGGAATTGTTAGTTACTCGAAAAATGTTGTCACATGAAATATTTTGAAAATATTAAGGATTTGGACCTTGGCACACTTGGTGGATTTCAATTTAGCTACTTTAAATAAAATATATAATATACGATTTGATTCAAAGTCGATCTTGTGTGTCCTCCTACGTAAGACCTATTTAGTGGTGGCCACAACGCAGCTTAAAAGAGGCGTCATGTGTGACTGACTCGCTGAGGAAATTATTTATTTCCAATTAAGCTCTAGCTTTATCTTCAATTCACTCTATCTGTGTGCATGAGAATGGCCAAGCCAAATCGGTCACTCATTTTTTCATTTCAGAAAGTAGTCAAGTCATTGTATTCAGCTGCTAATCAGTCAACGTTGATTGAAGACAAAGTTTTCCACTCTCCGTTATAAATGCCAAACCCTCGTTGGTTCTTGTTTCTGCTAGAGTTTTACTACTTGTCACACTGCATTATTTGACTATAGAACTGAATTGTGCCAGTTTGTCATCCATCAATAAAATGAAATGATCTCTCAATCACTCGCTATTTCGCACCATCATCAGTCATACACCACCATCCCACATAAGTCATCCAATAATTCAAATGTGTTTAGATTAACTCTCAAGTTATACTTTTATAGGCAGTGTGTGCAATATATAATATGCCTTTTTATCTAGTTATATAGCAGCCGTATTGGCATCATATTGGCACACTTATCAAATGCAAATAAGTGTACAATAATATCCTCTCCATTCTAGGTTTTCCCAAAATAGTTGTCAATAAATTACAAGCAAGGATAGTGTTGATGAAACACCAAATTTTTTGACTACTACTGCTGCCTGGTCTTCCTGCCTTTTCGCTGATATTTTTATTGGCCCCTATCTTATACAATGTATATTAAGTAGTGTGGATGAGTGTAGTTAAATGCGCAGCAACTAGGATTAGGTACCATACGGCTAAGAAAATAACGACTAAAAGTGCTCGACATGTGGTGGCTTTGTATAGTTGCAACCGAAATGGAGTGTGTGTGCATCCCCATCCCCGTAGTAAAACCTTCGCGTGCTGTATGATTCGTATTTTTGCAACCGAAACCTTTGGGAAATGAGTTAGGCCTGTGTCCAACATCAGCAAATCACTCAAGGATTTACTCTCTTTTTACGGCAGTTAGTTATGGTTTTACGCAGCCACACTTTATTACACTGATGACACTTTGATGAAGTTGCAAAATCTGCACATTGTTAGCAATACGAAGAGAGTGAAAAGAGTAATAAGGGGGATTGACGAGCTGTCAGTTTCTTGTGGGTGAATGAAGTGTGCATCAATGATTTTCTTTTCGATTTTCCTTTCATTCAAATATCCAATCCATCTGGTGTGTCGTTTCAATGGAAGTACATGCTATGTCTAGAGTTTTGCTTCTCCACCCTCCCCGTAAGGTTCCAATAGACTTATTAACTTAATGTATGCTAGTTACACGAGTAAATTGCATCCATCACCTTGTTAAAAAAATTTTCTCCTGTTTGGCACGCTGCTTATGTAATGCCATGTTTTGTACGAAGTACTTCTAAGAAATCCTTTGTGATAAGAGAAATACACAGTTCTGCCTGTAAAGTCGCTACCAGAACAGCTTGAATGCATTGTGGTAGAACACGTTTAGCAATTGAATTGAGTATTCCTACGTCCGCCTGAAAATCCTTATGCTTGTCCTGTTTATACAAAACCTCCGTTGATTTTGGAACGCCTTACAGATTGTTAAATTTTCACTGATTTTACAAAAACATGTTATATTTCTTTCGAAATCATATTGCGCACTTCTGAAATAGGTATACTACTGATGGCCCTTTTGGTACTAATTATTGTGAGATTACCAGTACAGCATCTTTGAAGAAAAATAGTCAGCCAGTTCAGTTGGTATTTCGTAATGCTTCTTTTTATGGAGTTACTCATTAAGCGCGTCTCACTCCATCATTAGTGTCTTAAAACCTCCATTTTCCCACTTTGCTTCATTCCCTGCTATTCAAGTTTCGAAAGGAAAAAACGAAATGAGTGGGACAGACTCTTTGGTAGTTTGTATTCCTGTTACCCAGAAAAAATAAAAAGTCGTTTTATACTGCTTTATAGTGAAAGGCAGAAGAGGGTCAGCATGAGCACAACAAAAGATTGGGTATACTTTTCTATTTCCACATAGTCAGGCAGGCAGGACTCTCTTCCTTTCACTTGCTTCATTATTTGAGGATTACAGCACAATTAAGTATTCGAGAGTAGATGAGCCATTCGTGAGTACTCATCATATTGCCTCAGAAAAAAATACTGAGGTTCTTTTCAAATCCTCCGTATTGTTTTAGAAATCTCTATAATTGCAGTTGCTTGCACTCTTGATGAGAGTACAATCTGATTTGAATAAAGTATACGGAGTTAAATGCTGATAAAATTCCAGCCTTAATTGCTACTATAAGAAGTTTTTTTTATATAGCAGACTCATTGTGCGATATTTGCTTTTTTGAAAGATGCATTCTGCTTTAGGTTACTTGTATTTTTCATTATTCCCCTTAATTCAGGAGATTACGTAGATTACGTTCAGATCGTGGTTACGCATTCAACCATATGGCCAAATCCCAATCGCGTTGTTTCGCTAATGAAACATGTTTTCTACAAAGATTGTTTTCAACTCTTGGTCCCTCGAAGGTAAATTAAAGGGAAGCTCGTAAATCCTCGAAAAACATACCTCTCCAGATTCAAATTACACAATCTAATTGGCCCACTTCGTGCACGAACTACAAAACCAACAGCATTTTTACAGGGTTTATTATGCATGTTTAGTTTATATACAGCAAAACTGTACTTTTTCCTTAGAAAATGACTTACCTTTGAATTGAATGTATTGAAATGGGAGAGTACTTGTTATTATTTTCCTGGAAGCTCGAACTTTTACCCTAATATTGTAGATGAAGAGAGAATCTACAGGACAAATGAAAAAGAAAACATTTTTGTGTGAAGAATACATGTATTATATACGAAGACGTACAAATAGGATCTTGAAAGGTCTGCGATTGAAATGGTTTCTTGTTCAGTAGCTGTAACATAATTCTTTCCAAAAGGAAGCTGAGTAGTTTCGTAAATTTAATGAAGTGTTTTCACCTGCGTGTGTGTACGGTTGAATAAACACGTTTTGTTGAAAACAATCACAAACTACAACTGGAGTACTTCGACATGGTTGTTGTTACAAATAACAAATAGTGTGGTTGGTGGTAGGCATGTAAAAGCACCTTACGACTTCACGTTTTCCTGAAAGAGCAAAACAGATTGCGTAACACAACACGGGTAGGAATACCTGTGCCTGTGAAGGGTTGTTATTTGATCTGTCTGTAGCTAACATCATTGATTAGCTGCGTTTTGCACAACCCTAAACCGCTGACTCAATTAGCAATAATGTGGGTTTGCAGGTATATCGTATAGAAAATTGAGAGGGGGCTTTCCACAAAAACATTTGCGAAACTCCTGCTATACTCCTCTCTGCCTAGGATCTGGGCGAAATTGAATCTCACAAAGTCTATTATCGATTTTGTTTGATGTTTAAATGTTCAGGGTGCTATTGTATCTTATCCCAAATTAAATATTGAGGGAATTTCCTCCGCGAAATTACTATCTGTGTAGCATTCCGTTAGAGGTGTGGGAACGACATTCTCTGGATAACATGGCCTATTTTAAGTTTGTAATGTGTCGTGTTGTTCGCCAGAAAGGATAATACGCCAAAGCCAAGTACAACCGGTCTGATTTACCAGGTGTACTAATTCCCAAATGCCTGATTTTTCAGATTTACGTTCTTCCAGCGTATTATGATGTTTACGATTATACGCTTGGTTCAAGTTCCCCCATTCCCCCCCTCTTCGATATGCCCTCACCTCACCCTCGCCTGTCGCATCATGAGGAAAATATTCTGCACAAGTTAAATCGCCAAACCCTGTTTCCAGTGTCACATGCTCCACATAAAAATTCATTTATATAGCCAACAAACATTAGAAAGTACCTAGGCAGGCATATCCGCTATTCATATGTGTTTGTTGTGTTGTTAGCGCATTTACTCGGCTTTAGTGCCACCATACCACGCGTATTGCTTTGCAAGAGTGACATCCACTACTCAACCAAAGTAATCCTTTAGGGAGAAATGAATACTTGTTTGTTTGTTTCCGTAAGTGAAAACTTGAAATGAAAACTGTCTCAAGGAGTGGTAACCTTTGTCACGAATAAAATGGATGGGGTGTACGAATACAAAGGCGTATTTTCACGCAGGTGAAAATCTGCCATAATACCTGCCCTCGTTTACCTCACAGTGGCACCAAAGCAATCCAAAGCAGTCATTGTTTTCTTTCTGTGTGTATATTTTCTCATTTTTTGCGCTTTCGTGTTCCTCCATTTGCACACATGACGTTTAGGAATACACGGGGGATGTGAGGAAATGGCTTATTGTTTGTCGTTTTGTTAGTTTCTCATTTGTCACAGTCGTATTTGATGCATCGGTGTAGGCTTTTCAAATCCATGACTGGTGATTCTTCCCCTGTTTGTTTCTCGTTTTCTCCTACGAAACCACTCCTCTTTACCTTATTGCTGTTTTGTCGGCTTTGTGTACGCTGATACGTCATCCGCAAGGTTGAAAGTTTCACATATGGTGATGGTGGGAGTACTGCTTTTTCCTCAACTTGATGTGCCATCCAAGTAATAACAATTTGCTTTCTGCTGCCGTTCCCTCATCCAGCCTTAACATATCTCCCACAGGAACGTTGACAGTGACGGGTTAACAAATTGCTCACAATATTTTGCATGCATGATTAAATATTCTTCATATGTTTGTTTAGCATGTGCTAGCCTTCGCACAGGAGACGACGAGTCCGGGAAATCATATAACTTTGAGGAATCATAATATACCTGCTAGGATTGTATAGGTATTAGTACCGTAGCAGAAAAAACTGCAAATATGCTTTAGCTTCTGAAGATGTTTGAGCAAATAACGAGTATCTTTTTGGGCTCGGAAGAATTTCACTTCGTAATCATCATTCCTGTTTGTGCTCTCTTCAAACTTGCTGATGGGAGGTTTGCACTGCCACTGCCACTGTAAATGCACCTTGTAACGACCAAGTGGAGATGATGCGTTCCTACGAACTATTTACTTTACTGGCATGTTGGCTACTGAAAATGTTTTACTTATTAAATCTGAAAAAATAAGAACCTGAATTGTTATTCTCTAGAAATGTGTGCACATCATTTTTATTCTTGTGCTTACTTGGCAAAGTTTAAGAACTTGTTAACAAACAATAATTTGAATTTCAATGCACGAAGTGCTCGAGCTAGAAGAGAGTTTGGATTGTAGGAGTATGTATAGATAGCCATACCCATAACCATTATGCATAAACCATTCTAAGAATACTGCTGTGTAGCTTGTAGTATCATCATCTTGAACTTTTATAATAGGGGTGTGCATGGTGGAATCAGGAATGCAATTTGAAAGCGCAGATGACAATTTTAAATATAGAAATGAAAACATGGATGACGTGAGACACCAATCATTAAAAGCAAACATGCTCGCATGCCCAAGTCCTTCTATACAACATTCATTTATTTAACTACTGCTTATATGCTGTCCTGCCATTATCTTATAAAATTTATGTAATTACAGATGCACAATATAATTTCTCAAAATCTAATTATATATATGTTTTTCGTTGTTTTTACAGGTAAGCCCCAACCTTTTGTTGGACCAAAGTTTGACAATCTTGCCTGGCTCATCGCTGCTGCTTGGTATTTTTATCATTCGATTATTTCGAACCATAAAACGATATATAAAACGTTGTAGTTAAGCATATAGTTTTTGGTTTCTTCTTCGGAGCGACTCTACGTATAAATAAACATCTTTTTAGTACACTGTCATATGCCACACTAAGCAGACACGAACACAAAGTGGTCTACAAACCTGCAGAAATAAATTTGTAGAGAGAGGTTCCTGCGAAAATTCACTTAAGCACAAGATCACATTATGTCCACATGAACTTGATCGACCTCAACTTTTACATCCCAGTGGAATTCGCGTTTACCCGACATACATTTTCAAACACAGGGGAAAATGACAGAGATAAACTTGTAAAAAATTATTTTTTGCCACAGGCATTAGTTAAAGTGACACTCTCTTCTTGATCACTTGATAGCATCATAAATAACACGGATGTAACCTTTGCAATGACCCTTTCCATCGTAAAACTTTGAAATGAAGGCTGAAATCGTGTTTCCCTAATACCTTAAGGTCAAACGATGCTCAGCAAAATATGAAGGCTTTTCAGATTTTCACGGTAAATGCATTAAGATGAGGCGCAAACCTGGTGGCCGTCTTGTGTATGGGATCATAAATCACAATCAGTGCGGCAGCATGCTATACGTACAGGCGGACCGAAGTTGAAAAACCTTCATCCTCATCGGTCCTCGAAGTACAATCTTCTTCAGTCTTGTCATGTAATCCATGAAAGTATTGGTTTCACTTAAGATCATACGATATCTTCGTATGAAAATTTTCTTGAGCGGATTACACGGTGGTGTTTCATCAGTATTTTGCAGTGCTCTACGTTCCTCGTACAAGCAAAGCAACGATTTCAGATATTTTTCCTTGACCTAATGATAGGTTTAGGGGAAAAGATTTAAGCTCTGATCTAGGGAAAAAGATCTCTGTGGCTTGTTGAAATGTTTGTTATGCTTTATGCTGTAATGATGATGATACTCTGTGATATATCATCTTTCGGACTAGTCGGTGCTTGTCGGTCGGTGAATGTCGTCAATGTGGATTTTTTAAAATTTGTTTTACAATTTAGAACACATAATATTATAGTTCTCTGTTCTCTTAAAGCGAAACTAGCCTTGGGTGCACCTAATTTAAATACAAAAACGAAGGTTTTATCCATAAATAATAGATTCGCCACGGATTTGGATATTAATATTTAATGTGCCAGACCGGTTGGCCAACTTTCATTTTTCATTTTATCCATTCAGCATCTAACTCTAGTCTGATGTTCGTCGTAGCTAGTGTGCCACCTGGTACTTGATAGTAATAGTAAATAAAAAAGGAAAAGCAAGATCCGGATCTAGTGACGTTAAACGTTATTTGTATTGGATGAATGATTTTAAAAGATCAGATATCCTACCAAAATATGTGCTTAAAGATCGGTGCACTTGGATTGGCAGAAAGATGCAAATTTAAAATGAAACTGACGCGAAAGCTTTGAATACTCGAATATTTTTAACGGTACATTGCCAATATTAATCAGTACTATGTAATAGGCCATGTTGTGATTTTGACGGTTTATTTTCTCTTTAAAAGTCATCATTTTTATACAACCCACACAATCTTTTTATTTAAAAAGCATAATGCGAAGGGTCACTTGCACAAATCCTTTGTGAAGAATATAATCAATCTATTTTGAATGTTCATAAAAGGAAACTATATGGACAATACTTTCACTGCCTAAATGACAGGCAAAGGTGCATTTGTGTAGGTGTGCCATTTTAATAAATTGCAGAATCACAATACGGATTTGACTAGTGATGAAATTTGCATTTAAATTTTCTTTTTTTCCTGCTGCGGTAGGTACATTAGTTAAGCGTGAAGTACATAGGCGATAGTAGGGGAATCAAGTCGTGAAACTTGGGTGATCAACTGTTGCCGGACGTAGTTCAATATGTTCAAGATAATATCAGTGCATAGATCTGTGCTCATTCCAGTTTATATAGAACGTTTGGGGTATAAACAACAATGGAACATCAATGTTAAATAGCATAATATAAAAACTTGGCACATTAACTTCGCGTGTTCAAGGAGTAAAACGCTGAGTATATATGCATGCATTTTCACCTCGTTCAATCTTTCAAAGTCGACATCACCCTCACCCAAATGATAATCTTTGGTGTTTTCCATAAAATATACGAAATCCGAAAACTTTGAAATTACTTGTTTCTTCCTTTCAAGGCTCGTAAATTTGTTGAGTGACCTGTTTTTTACATTATGACTAACCATGACACGTGTATGTCACAAATCAGAAAGCTTATTACATTGTCGTATATATATTGACTATTAGCTACACATTTTTGTCCAAATGCAATCATCATACCTATACTTTCAAAATGTAGTTACATTAGTGTCGTGTCGATGGGAAACATCAAGACCAACTTGGGAAAAATAGAAAGCACCACAAAGTCAAAGCCGAGTTCATTACGAAAATAAAGTATCTCAATTTTCAGTCTTGATACAATTTGTAAATCCTTGAGTACACATCATGTCCTCCAAATTTGCTTTTTAAGTCCATTCCCTTCAATCATGTCAGTCATTTTTTCAAACCAGTGCAAACATAAACATATATACATATGCAAAAACAAATAAATAGCATATATATCTTCATATGAAATCACCTTCACACTCTCGCACCAACCAAAATACATATGAACTAAAATGCTGCAGGAATTTACGAAAATCGCATCCAACCGGAATTTTTTTAATAACAATTACGCCAAACTACCCCACTTTTCCATAACAGGAATACACAGAACCAAAACAAAACAACCCAACCCATTTAATGATTATGTGATTGATTTTGTTGAGAAAAAAATAATGGGAAAGCCCCCACACAAACTGAATGTACGTAACGCCTGAGCTGAATTAAGCCGTAAATCGAAATCAATAACAATTAACGTGGCACACCGCCAATAGAATAGAATCACTTTAATGTGTCACATTTTTAATTGCACTGCAAGTCTCCCTCTTCGTCGACACGAACAAGAGCGAAGCGGAGACTAATTCAGCGTGTAATTTACGAGTATGATATATAACAACCATATATTTCTAATAGACCATTGTTAGCAAGTAATTTGGGCAATGACCTGTGTTCCTCGTGCTGTTTTTTGAAACAATTACTTTTGTTCTCGATGTTGGTGGTTTTTTTTTGCCAAGCCACATGAGCCATATGTAGTGGTTGGTTTGGTCAAGTGGCTAGTTTTATTTACTAATTCGGCTAACATGTACAATTATTGTGAAATACTGCGTGGGTCGCTATCTTGAAGGTATATATGAGTATGACATGACAATTGAAGTTGAAAGCAAAGCTCAACTAAAAATTATTACAAGCCATATTGTAGTTTTCTTGCTACACTTTAAGAAATGAACCGGCTTATTTGGTCTCTTCTTAAAGAAAGTTTTTCTCCCCGTTTTTACTACACATGCTGCAAACGAGAGGGACAAAAAGTTGGCCGTGTGTAATTGGGTAATTTGACATTACGAAACCTGCTAAGTTCTTTTTATTGCCTTGGCTTGGCCGACAAGAATTATCGCAGGGGAAGACATTATACAGCATTTTATGCTAATAGAATTGAATGAATTTGTAAGTGATCGTGGTTCTTGTGTCTACATCCGTCTACGGTTTACGTTCATTAAAATATACTTCCTTTTTTAATGTATGCAAACAACCTGTTGATTTTAACCTGCTTAATGTCAAAATGTCATTAAAATTTGCATCGATTGTTGTGTCAACTGTGCGTGAAGGTGCGTTTACGTTTAGTGCGTATCTTGATGATTTCTTTATTTACTTGGTGATGGTAGTGGAGATAACGGAAATTCTCATGTTTTCTAAAGTTTTTATTGCTGATGATTATCAGAGCCAGAACCAGAATGTTATAAAGCACCAAATTCACAAAAATCACATAAGTATAAGCAGAACGCGTTCTTTATTCAGACATTGTGAATGTGAAATTGGTGGTATCATATAGAGGATGCACATGATTTGCACCAAAACCTGCGAAAAGGAAATTCCGGAAAGAGGACAAAGGTTCTTAGTAGGTAACGTTATACTAGTGTGCAAGGAATTTTTCTAATATCAATTAGATACTCTCATTTAAAGGGTGATTTAAAAAAGTGTGCATCATGCTTTAAAAAGTTTTTCCATGATCAGACGGTAATTAGAAATAAGTGCATTTTTATGTTCGTTCGTTCAGTAAATAAGCAGGAGAGAGAATGTAATTTAAAAGCTGTTACGAGTTAATATATAAAGTGCACTTGAAGAGCGGAAAACTATTTACTGGAAAAGTTATTTTTTGCGTAATCTTTCACACACATCTTCACGGTAGTAAATTACATTTACCTTTCCTCCTGACTGCTCACCGCCCACACACGCTCCCGTTTGTTTTAAATATATTGCCTCCAGTATACAGATTTTCCAAGTATTTATTTTCCCGAAAGGAGACAGATTTTACAGCAGCCTATAGGGATACGGATATAGTTTGTGTTTAGTTGGAAACTCAAGTTTTAGATAATGCTGATTGTTTTGACTGTCGAGGTTCATTCTGGATCAGCGACGAAAAGTCATGTACTTTTCTAAAATTCTAATGAGAGTAATGAACTTGTGAGTAGTTTACACACATTTCATATCTACCTATTTCTCAAACAACCATGCTGGATTTTAAAGGATCATAAACTCGCGTAGTATTACTAGCAAATCAATAAGCATTATTTGGGCCCACCCTGAAACTGTAACGAGCGGAGTGGTAGACGGCGGCTAGACTGCTGCTGCTGTTTGAGACATGTTTTTCACACTCAACCCAACAATACTTTTCTTGTTTAAAGACCCTTGCGGGCGACGGACGACGTGCATCCAACATGAAAGGAATATTTTAGTAGTTGCATGATATTCAAAGCTATCGTCACTCTCAGGATTTCCAGCCTTGTTAAAAACACAGCCATATTGCAGTGCAAAACAATGATGCATACTAACTTGGCTCGAAGGTCCCCCGCTCCCGATGGAGCAGTCACATTATTATATTAAAATAATATTTATTATTTACTTTCCGAATATTTATTTATTGAGTATACTTGTAGTGACATCATACATTTTGGCTGCCCTTGTTTCAAAATTTATTTTGCAACGTGACACACGTTGGACACATTACGATGCACTTTTAGAACTCAAGACAACAGCCTTCCTTTCAAACGGTGAATGGAGTACACTTGTCTGGTTCATCTTTTCTCCTTCGTCGAGCTCGAGAAGGATGGTCGTGTTGAGGCTGTTCGATTCAACATGCATAATATATATAATGTAAGTACACGATAGTGTATAAGATGGGCAAACATTGGAATACTTATTTTTCCATAGAGGGTACTATACGCCTGGTGTGAATTTTACTTGAGACGGTGTTCTCACAGCGAACCTAAATTCTTAAGAAAATAAAAGTTTGAAAGTATGCTTACAGGAAAGTACACGTGGGCAAGGAGCGAGGCTTCTTATAAGGAATGGTAAAAGTTCACAAAATGCTTATAAAGATGACACTTTATTAAACATATTCATGTAACACACTTCCTGGAGACTTGCTCCAGGAGAACAGCTCAGAACACTGATTATATTATATTCAACATTGCATTACGTGCTTCATAAATGAATTATAGAGATGATGAATCCCAACTTTGTTAGAAGTTTTCAAAGAGTTACTTTTCCTAGTGGTCCAGCATATCACGAACCAAGAACATGATTACTTTACTTCATTACACTGCCCCAGACTGGCCTTTGGAGTACCAAGGACTTTACAAGAAGTTATCTAAAATGTCAGAATTTGATCTTGGCCTTCAAACATATAAAGTGTGTTATTTGAGAGGTTCGCGGTTTCGTATCCCTCATCCTGTCATGACTTCCATTTGTTATAATACTGTCAGCAGAAATGATTGATTTACTTTTGAATCTACTATTCCATAAAGTAAAAAAAAATACCATCATATCACGATCAAAGAATATTTCCACGTAGACTTTTCCATTTTCGGAGGAAAAAATTCGGCCCAGTTTCAGGACACCATTGTCCCATTTCTTCCTTTTTTACTATCAAACATTCACACACGTTACGCCGTCTGAATCGTTGACGGAAAATGTTCTTTTTTTATTTTTAATACCGTATTGTATGGCATTAGTCATGGCTATGATCTCACAAGACGTGACGGTACGATTTCTGACCTTCTCTCCTCCAACTTCTTTTTCTTTGAGCTACCTTCACTTTCAACTCCTTAGCCTACTTCTAAACCAGGACCGAGGCAAGCAGATTTTACACATAAATCTGCAATTTTCTTCTTTAGTTTTTGTTCGCACACCACACACAATACAAAGGCACTCCTCCCAAATCGAAAAATCCAGAGTGCTTGCACCCACGTACAAAACTCGTTAAAAAAAGAATAAAAAGGATGCCTCAACCACTATAAGCAAAAGACTTCTGCAATACATTCTCAGATTCTCTATAAGTTGAGAGTGGAGACTACGGGGAAAACTTGGGAGTACCAGGACCAGGAATCTGTGAGATGTGTAATATATACCCGCACTCGACTACCTTTAGGAAAAGCAAGAATTTTCGCTTCCTTCTCTTCTGTTTACTGTCCAATCTGGCATCGGCTTCTTGTCTTGGCTATGGGGTTGTGCTACCGGGCTACCGAAACTACTTATGGACTTATAGTACAACTTTGTTGGTTGCTTTTTATCTGACTCCTTTAGTATCTGTCCAGGAGGAAAAATACTTTCAACAACTTTTTTGACCAACAAGACTCGTACGAAATGTAGTAGTAAATACCTACATACACACGTTTTTCTCTACTTTCTCGGAAGTAGTAACAAGTAAGTAGGGAATGAGAGTGCCGAATGTAACAACAGGAGGGAAAGGCCGAAGTTATTTGTTTGATTCTTTTTCTTCCTTTCTCGGTGTCTCCAGTGAGTACGTTACGCGTCCAAAGTGCCTACTTCCTATACACTACTACTTTTTATACACTCCTCGGGAAATGTCTCAAAGTCTATGGAGAAAACTAGTGAACTATATAAAACATGAACACAATGATATGTTCTAGTTTTTTTTTGCCAAAGACTTTCACTTCTAAAGCCTCTCCCGCTTTATTTCATTCTGC
Organism: Dicranocentrus wangi; assembly: GCA_036850665.1. Taxonomy (NCBI): domain Eukaryota; kingdom Metazoa; phylum Arthropoda; class Collembola; order Entomobryomorpha; family Entomobryidae; genus Dicranocentrus; species Dicranocentrus wangi. The sequence goes on along the minus strand of JAANSN010002406.1, from coordinate 2,295 downwards.
GCACATAATGATAATCATTTGTACTAAAGAGAGGGAAAAGTGAGGAAAAGATGAGACTCCCATCTACGAAATTGATATGTACATTAGTCATGCCATATGTGAGGGAGAAAAACTAATACAACAAGTGAACCACAAAAGTGTTCTTGGATGTTGAGGTTTACTGTACTGCTGCTGGAATGTAAAAAGTTTTTTGGGAGATGGGGTTGCGTTCACGCACTCAGTCAGAGGGCATAAACTCATCGAATTTTTCAGGTATAAGAGATCCTTCCATCAGTTGTAAATAACTGGTTAGTGTTCCATCAAAAACGGCAGGATTGCTTACGTTCTCGTGTTATTGACTCGTGAATCATAGAATGTATCAAGCCTATGTGGGAATTCGAAAGCAAATTGTTGTCTATTATAGTGTTTCAGAATTTTTCAGTTGTTTGCAAAGGTAAGTTCGCAAGGTGGTACCATTGTACCAAACCAAACTGACAATACAAAGAACAATCTACTGAATATACTCAGAAATGGAAAGGTGTTCTCATAAAGTGGCAAATCGAAGAAAATTTGTATAATTCAAATAGTCCCTGCATGTTATCACAGGATTTGAAGACCTCTACTCTTTGAAATGCCATTGTCGTCTTACCAAATCAATTCCTTGTTGAATAGCGTGATAATATGTGCAAATATGTGGACATGGGGGTATTGCAGCGTAGTTCGTGTGCCTGCAAACATTACTTACAATAAGTTTTTCTTACAACGTCGTCTTATGACTCTTATTCATCGGTAGATTCGAAAATATGGAGGGTTCACAACGTTTAGTTCTTTCGCACGGGATGGATACATAACATCAACAATTTTCCAGTGGAAAAGAAGCAAAGGGAAGGGACTTATGCGTATGTGCGTATAGGCACATAGGGTATTTTTTATTTCTATGCACAATTTACATTCATATTACATGGGTTGAAGTTGATGTGAATGGAAAGGGAAGTTGTGTATCCTAGTCGAATACACTAGGAGGCCTCATATACACAACACACATATCTACGAACACTCTTGTTTATCACACGATGGAAGGAAGGAGGTACGACTGCTAGTAAAGCAGGTTGCTTTTCCACCGACCGACCGTCCAGGCTCAGCAACAAAAGGCTCAAGCAGGTGGCTACCCTTCCACATTTTCTCTTGGATCTCAAACTCGAACACTTCTCTTTCCTGAAATCGCGGAAAACACCCTTTTCCTCAGCGAAAACTATTTAGTCTCAAGCTGCACCAAACAAAATCTAGCTAGTATACTGGCATAGAGTGGGAGTGAGTCAGCGAAATTGGATCTCAAACTCGAACACTTCTCTTTCCTGAAATCGCGGAAAACACCCTTTTCCTCAGCGAAAACTATTTAGTCTCAAGCTGCACCAAACAAAATCTAGCCAGTATACTGGCATAGAGTGGGAGTGAGTCAGCGAAACTTTTTCCGTAGTCCATTCAAACTACGACTACGGGTCTCACTTTCACTTGCCAATTCCAACTGGAAGCATCAGTTACAGATTCATTCCCACACAGTGTACTTTTTATATGCCGGGCAAAGTCTAGTGAAACCACGGGATATTCTCGACTTGATGAAAACTCTTTTTCTCATGTTCCTCCACTTCTCGCAATTCAAGTTTTTCCTTTCTCCTCGATCTGCTTGGGCTGTGCTGGCTGCCAGCAGGGCGACACAGAAAAAGGGGAAAACTTTCCAGCTCTAGTAACAGTCTTTACTTAGAACCCTGGAAGGGAAGTTTGCTGCTTTTTCTCCATTAGAAGCGAGAACCCAAAGCAGAAAGTATGGCAGCTGCTCCACGAGGTTTTTCCATGTCCCGTTTCCGTCTCCGTGTTTAAATTTAAGGTATACCAAGGAGCTCGGCTTGGCAAGCAAACTCTAATATATTAACTAAATGGACAGTTTATGTACTCCCTTTACCCCCAAATTAAAGTTGGTGTGTTGCAAGTGACATTTTAATACGGTGCAAAATCCAAAAATAAAAACACAGGTTCCTCGTCTCATCTCATTTGACTATATCACCATCTTGAAAGTCTACGCGAAATCCATCTTAAAAATCACATTGTGTGACATCCGCCTTCTAGACGAAAGTTTAAAGTGACCTATGATCTTTCTAAAATATCATCTGGTTTTCACTTTCAAGTTAGAAAAAGGTGACAAGGGACAGTTGTGCAGTTGTGCTAATCCTTGTGTGGCAGTCACAAGACAAAAATAAAATACTTTGAGCGACAAAATATAAGTATCTCGCCGTTTCGTGCAGCCCCAATCATTCCACA
>JAANSN010002405.1:0-24307 GCA_036850665.1 Dicranocentrus wangi | reverse complement strand
GATATCGTTTACTTTCCAACTTTATCTTCTCGTTTCCTTGCCTAAGAGCAAAAAGGATCGGATGGTCCCAAAGCGATTTGTCAATTTCAGGAAAGAAAAAGATCACTGAGGGAGAAAACGGGAAAATGCATAATGTACTATAATACGCAGGCCAAGGTATACACGTCGTACTCTGTACAAAAATCCCGTTTTCTTTGATACTATATTGATTCATTCTATTTTATCCTGCAGCATGCAAAGCAGCAGAAAAAGAATTGGGAAAGCCTAAAGCCAACTGATAACGGCAGGATTAATAAGTATAGATGTAGTTGTTCGCACAGTGTGTGTTAGGTTCCGCCGGTTTCAAATTTCGACGATAAAAAATGCATTCGTAAGGGAATAATCCCTTTTGGAAAGTTTTTCCGAGCCCTATTGTTTAAATAAATGACTAATGCGATGCTCCAAACTCCGACCAACGTACCTTCATTTGCATTTTGTGATTCGCATAAGTTACACCAAGTGTTTATCGTTGTTTACGAAATGGGTAAAGCTTGCATATAGGCAACTGTCACTTGTTAGAATTAAGTGAGGATACAAACTTTCATTTTAATTTCAAATGTTCTTAGAATTAATACTAAAAAACCTTTAATTGATAATGAAATTTGCTGTACTCTACCGCTTTTGTAACGTTGACAGATGCTCATCCGACTTTTTACACGACAATAAACACTGGTGAATGGTGAATCACGAAATGAAAATGCAGATACGTTGACTGGAATTTGGAACATGAGATTATTAGTCATTTTTAGCAATAGGATTTAAAATATTTTAAAAGACCTATACGCTTATGAGGACATTTTTATTAAAGTTTGGCACCATCGGTGATTATCACCCAGTCGTAGTTGATTCGGTATGAATAGCCGAACGGCTTTTTCTTGTGGTGGTGCACAATGCTGCTTTACAAAACCTGTCCTTTTTCGCTTTCTACACTTTCATCTTTCCAAAGTTGCTACTTTAGCGTCACCACCGTTGTCGTTGTGTTCTTCGTTACTTGGATCAATGCTCCCTACCTACTTACTTACCTATGTTACGTTTTACCCTACTTGCCAACTACCGTATAAGTTGGAAATATGGGAAGCGACAAGACATGTTGGAGGCTTGTTTTAAACACAGATTTTTTGTTGTTTTCTGCACACGAAATGGATAAAGAAGTTACACAGTGGGAGAGTTACTCCTTTCCTTCTTCCTTTTACCAATTTTTCTGTTTCCAGACACAAAAGTGCATTAAATACATGTGGTTTACCGTAGGCTAACTGGTGAAATGGACACATTACATACACGTTTTAAAGGGTCTGAAGAAACTACACGAAAGTATAAATAAGAACACATGTGAAACAGGCAGAGTGACTCACAGAGGTATTCCGTATATATGGAAAGCTTATACACGGTAAACTAAAAACAAAAAAGAAGAAAACTTCCTCGCATAGCTTTCTTTAGTGTCGGCATGATTCCGAAACTCGGCAGAGCAAATATAAACCAAGATGAAGTACATATACGAGAAGTTTCAAGCGTATTTTTTCATATTCCTTTTTCCCGTTCTACCGTCGCCAACTTTTATGGTTTCCTCTTTTTTACCAAAAGGAATTACAGTTCTTTCTGCAACGGTGGCTAGAGTAGCAGAGAAAGTTTCTTTTCTGCACACATATTTCCCCATATTATATAAGCTACGTATATTTTTCGACACAAAAATTGTATTTTCCATTCGGCAGAGACTTCTAAAAATTGTATGCCTCTTGTTAAGCACTTTTTTTGCCTCCAACCATTTTCACTGTCCCTTCGTGCGACAGAACTGCATCGACTTATCGCCTTTTTACTCCACGACATATCAAAACCGTTTGGTTGTAAATTTGTAAGACTCGTGAAACTGAAATATCTGAAAAAGCTGACAAGACCAAGACGATCATGGAATACGTGAAAAAGGCGCGGTCATGTGGAACTAACCTCTTCAGATAATTACACAACATTCTTAACATCTCATTCATGCACGTATCCTTTGAGTTTGAAAGCAGATTCAAGCTATACAGCTCGGTTGATGCAAGCTTACGAATATGCAATGTGGTATATATATAACGGGATGTATATAATAATATCCTTATGAAGCTCAAATATATATCTCATTTTTTATCGAGCTGATTTTTAAAAGGAAGCGAAAACACGGAAATACTGGGAAGGAGACTAAAACAAATTCCGTTTTCTTTCGGGAGCAGCGAACAGGAATTTTCTCAATGACGTGTTCTCTATTTCTGGGGAGGTATTTATTTGCCAAATGTGGAATACTTGTATTTGTTTTGCTTTCCGAAAAGTAAAATTAAATGACATCTTGATTTCAGACGTGTACACCAGTTTCATTTCTAGATCTTTACTTTCGATAAACTTAAGATTTTTGGTCGTGATTTTCCACGCAATGAATGCTACAGTTGAGTACAGGGTAGGTCGAAAAAATAAGATTTTTCTGTAACAGGTAGTATGTACAAGTAATACACAGCGTACTCTTTCCTTAAACCAGCTCCATTTAAACGAACGTTTATTAGAATTAGTGGAATTGCGTGCTCGAAAATAATTTAAAAACAAGATTTTTCTGTAACAGGTAGTATGTACAAGTAATACACAGCGTACTCTTTCCTTAAACCAGCTCCATTTAAACGAACGTTTATTAGAATTAGTGGAATTGCGTGCTCGAAAATAATTCCTGATAATATTCATTCTCGTTACAATCTTTGATAAAGCTTTATACTCTTAGCCACTTTATTTTTCTAAAACAGGTGCAATAGTCGTCCGGATTTGCAAGTTATGCTCAAAAGGAAAAAGATGAAAGTGAGCGATACAATGCGGATATTGCTCTTTTACTACTATATTCTCATTCATGTCGTACGGAAAGCAGTCTCATTGCCATAAAATAGCTAAAAGCTATAGCGGAAGGTAGACATGTACATAAAAAGCCCTAATAACCTACCGAAATCGAGTAGCGTCTGTTCTGTTAGACGTTTTGAGCGAAATTGGCCATAAACAGGGTCATGTAAGTATGTATTAGATTAGGGAATTGTGTGTGGAGGCGATCAGCAACGCAACGCAAGGTGGAGAGGTCCAATGCTAACAGTTCTGCATATTGTATGCCCGCAGTTTGTTTCCTCTGGACTAGTTCACAGTGCAGTTCTAAGTATCTGACTGAATGGAACAAGAGAATCCTGTTTGTTATAGAGTCGAGATGAAAAACTGTGGTTGAAAGAAAATTCTCTCTCCTGGCTTGCTCCCTTGTTGTGGTGAAGTAGTATGAAAGCTGGAAAGGAAATGTAGAATGTTAATGTGAAATTTGGGCTTTTCACAAAATGCAAAACAACACAAACCACCGGGAAAGGCTTTCATCACCAGAGATGTGCACCAGAAGGCTTCTAACTTGCTTACTGCTCCTTACTCGAGAATCTCTCCTTTTATCCGATTTTCCGAGTACTTCCCTAGCAAGTACCTGGGGATTACAAAGAGGTCAGGGGAAATCTACAATTAATTTGAATTGATAGAAATTGCTAAATAAACAGAGTAGGTATGTATATGTATAATTCGCAAAACGTGAAGGACAAAATGAGGGAGGAATCGCAAAACGACGGGGTTCCTTTGTATTGCGTAGGACACACTTGAATGAGAACTGAATTTTCATACCGTACCGCTCTATAGATGAAATTTTTGAACGCTTGCAGACCTGTACGCCTGTACCTATAGTTAATTAGGCGCTACGCTTGGTCGTGTCCTCATATAGTTAGTTGGGTTCACTGGAGACTGGAGAAGCATATTTATATACCTAGATGCACGTCTGGCATTCGTATGTTACGAATCACAATTAGAGATTAGTGTGCCGTGTGTTATATACACACATATACTAATTAATTACTATGCTCAGTTGGGCTGTGTTAAATGGCAGGTTCTTTTTATTATATTACGGGAATGCAATTTCATCCAGACCCACACGGCTCCACTAAAACGCTAAGGGCTGCTGTGCTTGTCCATACAAAATTATTAGTTTAACAAAAATGTCATTATTTTTCTTGGCTGTTCCAGTTTTATTGCTTTTCTATGCTTGCTGTCTACTGGCTTACAGTTTGACTTATTTACTGAATCCATGGCCAGATTAGTCGGTACAAAATGTAATCCGGAATTTAAAATTCAGATAACCTAATATTCTATTCGCGTTCCAATCTAAACTCATAAGTCAAATGCCTCATCTGTAAAAAAAACAAATATTGGGTACGCTTATGCTTCTTACATTTGATGCTGTAACAGATCGGTAGTAGCTGCACCTGAACCAGTAATTCAAAGTTCTCACGGTACTTTCTCAATCCGTCACCATCATATCATTTATTCACTCGCAAGATCTTCATCATCTTGCAGCCAGCGTATTTCGTCATCCATATTTTAAAACATATAATCTCGCAAAATGCAACAAAATGCAAGCGTCCCTCAAAACTTGCTTCCGAGTTCCGAGGCTCACACCGCATGCCAATAAATACTACCAACTATATGCAGGCCACCAGTATCACAATAAGTTGTACAGGCAAATGGTATTATGTATGTAGGTAGTACATTTGGTCCGTGAAAGCAGTGCATCTATACCTCACCAACCTGTCTACGTCAAATCTTCCCTCAAACCATGCATATTTTATATCACCGTTTTATACTACTTACATTAAAACGTCTGTTTGTTTGCTCCATTTGTATTGTGAATGGTCGGGTGGTTTCTAATATGTATGACAGGAAATCCAACCTGGCACAGCTTTTTCCTTTTTTTAGGCCACCGACACAGATGGATAGACGGATATAGATCCATGGAGAGAAAGAGAATGTGCGACAGCGGTGGAAAAGCTCGGCGAAAGAACACTCGGGCCTGCATTAAATTTTCCACGTAGGTTTTGTACAGGATCGTTAGCCAGGAAACATGCCACTAACCAGAAAATAAGGCTGGTCGGTAACTCTAAATCGTGTGGGAGTGAGTTGGAGACGGAGAATTAAAAATCCTTAAGCTTTGACATATGATAAGATAATAACGTTGGGGGGTTACTGGTTACAAGCTGAATTCAAAATAGTTGTCAAAGGTCGCAAAATTTGAATTGAATTTGTATCCATAATGGTAAGAAGGTGAATGTGTACTTATTGGGTGCCCAACCGTTCATCACAACGTTCAGTGCGTTGGTACCACTACATGTATTTCTAGCAGCACAGCACCCTGAGAAAAATGCGCGGTCTAATGATTTTGTGTTTGACAATTTTCTCCGACTTTCTTGGCGACCAGCCTTATAATATTCTGGTTCTGTGTGTGTTTCCTGGTTAAAGGTCTTGGGTTTTGCGTGCTCGCTTGTTAGAAGACTTTGCTAATGTCGATATTTTTTTCTGTTATAGGTCACAAGGGTTGCATTAGCTATTAGCCTAACCTTGATACCATCACATGCACAAAAAAGTTAGACTCCCCTCGATCCTACGGTGAACTTATCTGGTACCAGATCCGTTTTGTATTGTACATCTGTTATGAAAGGCTGGCTTCCGTTGAGGAATTGGAACTGGGGACAAAGTTCCATCGAAACTAAATCATACATAGAATACCGTAGTAGGTGCGTTTCCGCTTTCATCAAAGATAAAGAACTTGGTTTTGTGTACTTCACCAATATATTTTTTTTGCTTTTTTCATGCATGCATCATCAAAGGTTAGAAGGTCACTGTTTTCTTTGGATTTTAGTTTCATGAGCATATCAGCTTCCCGTTTGCATTATTTGAACCTCGAGACAATATACTGCTGGTTGCTACTGCTAAAATCGTAGGTATTGTCTCGAGGAAAAATAGTAAATATATATTTATACTTTGTGGAAAAGGGGGATCTCCTTGTGATTTTCTTCTAACATTCACAGCAAACGAAGTACGGAGTAAATTGTGCGTGAAAATCCATTAGCCTAATCCCTGAGAGCGTTTTGCCTCAGTTGATGGCATACTTTGGGAAAGATGAGAAACAGAGGAGTTTATTAACCATCCGTGTTGTGAAGAGATGCTTGCATACAAGAGCGTTGAAACTGGAGATAATCCGCCCCCATTGAACATTTCCGACCACACTGAATCTACTTAACTAGTTCTCCTTCGCATAAGTAACTCGCTCTAGCTTTCTTTTCCAGAGAACTCGAATAGTTCCAAAACTGACCTGAGAATAAACACAATGATTCTTTGGTTCGTCTGGAGGACCAGGGAAATACATAGTAAATGGAAAGGGATTTATAGAAAGAAAAATTGGTTTAAAGACGGGATATGGTAGCCACTTGAAAATAAATTGTAAATCTAGATGAAGCCGGTATTTCCTGATTTCCCTTCCCGTAATTCATGACCACGACGAGACACGCGATTAGCGTGATAGACTTTCTGGGACTCTTTCTGTACGGCAAACAACTGCCAACTCCAATATTTCATGGCATTCTTTTGTTGAATGAAAGTTGTTTCGACATGCCGGGATGGTGTCGTATCGCACTTTACATTTGCCATGTCATGTTTTCAGCTCTTGTCATTAGGTCTTCGGGTGTGTCAAAGTGAAAGCAATTGTATTTCCCTCACATACCAGTAGCAGCATTTGTTGATATGTAGTTTTGATGTTTGAAAAATGGCAAAACTATAAAAATTCCTGATTTTTAAGATACTTTCTCTTCTGTCAGGAGGAGGTTCTTTTGGTGTGTAACTTGTTCTCGATTGAATGGAATTTTGTGTGGTGTAAGCTGTGGTTTGGGCAAACTTGTGGTCACGAAATATCATGTAACACATGTATTTCGTAATATTATTTCCTAGTTGGTGCGGATAGATGATGATGGCCATGGCCATAGTGCTCTCTGTAAGGACTATAGGTAATCTAGCAGTAGTATAGGCCAACAATGCATGTCTTCCCAAGGAGAAAAGGCTATTTCCGTTATTACTTCATGGCTCTAATGAAGTGACAGGCTGCCGTGTTCTATGACTTGCATGCGTAATGCTGTTTGCAGGGTTACGTAGTCTTCCCAAGCAGAAAAGGCTATTTCCGTTATTACTTCATGGCTCTAATGAAGTGACAGGCTGCCGTGTTCTATGACTTGCATGCGTAATGCTGTTTGCAGGGTTACGTAGACACACACGTATGTCCACGAATCCTTCTGTCTGTAATCTGGATGACATCTCGACACCGCCGGATATTGAGGTGGAATACATGGTGTGTGTACGGACGGATATGTGTACATACCTACATTCAAATACAATTTTCCAACTTGGATAATATAGCGCAATGTGAGATCCTTATATTTTAGAAGCTCTCTCAGTATCTCGGTCAAGCCATACATCAAATCAGCACTGTGAGTTGAGTTAGAATCGATCCTTTATATTTATGTCTTGTTCTTGGTCTTGCTCTAGCTAGCCCTTCGACAAAACTTTTTCAGATGGAACCTGCAGTTTTTTTCTATATGATAGCGTCCTATGTGAATATTTTGTAATTTTTATTCGCTATATACGCTTATTATATGTATCTACCTAGGTACACATTTGTATTATAGTGCTGCATGTTCACAGGAGAATCATTTGAAATTATCGATTTCTAGTGTGAATCTATCAGAATCTATCATTTCGTCACAATTGGTATATTATTTTACGGTAGTTACCCCCTATCAATTTTGATAGTCATTGTACAAGAAATGCATGGACAGGCCGGTGAAAGGAGCACAAAAGGCATATGAATCAGCACATAAAACTTTCCATTGTAGATATCCCTTGTAGGAAGCAACCATGCAAAGTATTCAATTTTGCGAAGCAGCAACCAGCCACCATGGCCTGTACTTCATGTAAAACGTTATTGAAAAAACTACAAATATACTTCTTCTTATAACGGATATATTTTGGCTGAGTTCGCAACTAGATTGAAATTTTATAATCATGTCACGTCATGATTATTAGGATAGAAAAAAGTATACCTTAGTCCAAACTCCCTTAGCTATCAATTTTTTTATAAATATAAGCAGGAAGGGAAAGGTAGTAGACTATAATGTTCTACAAATTTGCTGGATTTCCGGGTGTTGCTCTGCTTCTCTTTACTGTGCTTATACCTATAAACTTGGACAAAAGCATGTAGCAAATATGTAAGACTAACAAAGTAACAAATTCGATCTCATCACTTTCGGTCAAATTCATTCTTGTTAAAGTCTACTCTCTGCCTCCACAAAACTCAACTTTTGTACTGCTTACTAAAGGTCTCGTACCTAACCAACGTGATGTGGTATTACGAAAGAGAAGTGGGGATAAAAACACTACTCTGCTACTTCACCTTCTTAAGTATATACTGTTGCGCCTTTTGCATTCCCTTTATTAGTAGTATAGTAGCCACATCGACTCCCACGATTTTTTCAGGGTAAAATAGTTACAATGCAGTAGATCAGTAGTTGAATTCATGAAAAAGAAATGAGGACGGGGATAGTGCATAGATCTTTCAAATGAGATGCAACAACAACAATAATAATAAAGACATTGTAACATAGAACATGAAGCACCATTCTTCGGTGTTTCTAAATAACCCGGTTCAAATAATACCATGCAGCAGTCGGTGACGTAGCTCGCAGATAATCCAGGCATTGTTGTTGGGGTTAAGATTTGAAATAGGTGTGTTGTTAGGTTATACTATATGAAATAGGATCCTGTTTTATAGATCTGTGCAAAAGTACTGTGTAATATTTGCTTCTTACTTGCCACCAAAGTACCCTCTAGAAGAGAAGGGAGAATTTGTAAAGTTCAAGGTCATTTTGTATTTGAAGCTTTTTTTCTACCGGAGCACCACCGCACGCATACCCTTCAAAATTATGTTTCTGTTCCTGCTCTCTTCTCCCACTACGATTTCCTTCCACGAAGTCATTCCCTAATATTCATAATATTTAGCTAGAGTCTTTTGTTACGTATCCTGCTATATGCCAGGCAGCCAACCCACAGTTGAGCAGCAGTCCCGACTGAACTACTTTCATTTCAGAGAGTCGATCTCTCGATGTGGAGTCATAAGATTAGGTTGAATTGAACTTGGGAAAAAAGAGGAATACGAAATGGCGAGGGTGTGTGTGAGGAAAACCAGGAAAAAAAGTAGGCAACCAATGAATACAGTCCCACGAAGGAATTCACTCAATAGTCCCCGGTTCCCTATTTTCTCGACACTCCCATTCGGGGAAAAATTCTTCGCATCTTAAGAGAACGAAGACAATTTCTGGTATAAAAGTCATAGTTTACTGGCACAAGGCAGGAGCTGCAGTCCCAAGTTTCATTTCACATAGGTAATTTCGTATTTGCTCTCAGAAAGAATGAGCCACGGCACGGCTACCATTGCATGCTTTTTTTCTCATGTGATTTTGAGCCTGAGCAATCGAAATCGATTAACGGAGGGAATGAATTGGAAGTTGAAAGCTTGGAAAACAGGACTGGAGATTATTAGAATAACAATATTATTACATGCTGGTTTGTACACAGGATGAAATTGAAATGGTAAAATGCTCTTGAGGTTTTATGCAGGGCATTTCCTGTAACATCTGGTAGTTGGTTGGTATTATTACAGAGTTGAAATGAGTATAATAGATAATAGGAATTTCGATACATTTTAGGGTGCATATGTTCTCAGGCTGAAGTTGCTTTTTGCGACAACCAGTCATCAAATGAGGCAAATATAAGTTACAAAGTTGCAAATACAAATGGCAGGCAATCTAAACATAACTTGGAGCGCAGCAGCAAATTGGTCACTTATTCTCTACTGTAAATAGGATATTTATTTTCAGTACATGTCTCTGCTATACTATAATGTCCTCTTTGGCAAAGCGCATCCTATCTAATCAGTATCTCCATCACCATCTAATAAAAGGCTTTATGGCAAAGAACGTACATGAAAATTCTTGCATATAAATGCTTTATTAAAATGGGTGCCTCTGCATGGAAGGAAAAAATATCATTAAAATGGAAATACACAATTTGCAGGTGGTCCTCCCAGAAAGGCGGGATTTTTTCATGTATGTCGAAACTTTAATTTATTCGATGAAAGGGATTTAACTATAGTTCTTTTGAAAGTTGTGCTGAAAGTTCTTTTTTTATCGAAATGAGAAAAAAGTTAAAAGCAGTCATCATTATCAGATGTGGATGATACCGAGAAAGGCGGAACTTTTGTTTGTGATGTGTAGCTCAGCCCTATATATAGCCAAATGAATACATATATGCATGCTTGAGTTGAGGTTGAGAGAATCAATAAAATTTAATATTCTTACATAATAATATCATAAGGGATAGATATATATACATAATACATAATATGGATGTGTCTCCTGTGTCTGTACCCCTCCGCTACATGATATGTATCTATAAACATATTTTCTGGGAAGTCTAGTGTTTACCTATCTTGCTCTCCTCAGTAGAACTTGTGGAGACTTGTAATATTGATATTATGTCAATGTAGTAGAACTCTCCAGTTTTTTCTATTTTGGAATTACCCATACTTTAGTAATCAATTTTTATCACAAACGGATTTTTACGGTTGATTACATCGATAAATTTGAGTTTATTTATTACATTAATTTGCATAAAGTTTATACTATATGATACCGCATACCACTGCCTGTTGCAATAAAAACTAGTCCTGATTTCGGCATGTGCTAGATAGGTTCCATCCATTTCAGTCATTAATTAATTCTAGTGTATATCCCGTTCATGGGAAAAGCGCATCCAGTAACAAATTGATCCATTAATGAAACAGTTCTCATAACTTTTATTTTTCACGATGATATTTATGATAATAGTGCAACCTTGTAAAGTTTGCCATTATGACAAGGCTATACAGTCTTACCTTACTTCAGTATACAGTGAAATTGGACACTGTTTGAGAATATCATGTGTCATGCGAATATCGAGTAGAAATCTGCGCGCTTAGTTAGGAAAACTATCCAGCCAGGCAGCAGATAGGATACATTGTTTTCAATCTGTGGAATACAAATTGATCCATCCATCCGAGTATCCATATATTTGTGCAACCATGATTTCACTGACATGCTTGCTGTACATGTACGAACATACACGTTATTATTTGTGCTAAACTAACTCCATTTCTCTTTTCCTATAGTTTACTTTCCCCTCCTCACTCGCCATACTTTTCTCATTCAATGACGAAATCCGTTACTTACTCCTCCGTCGTCGCTCACGATCTCATCTATGTATTCATTAGCCAGCGAACGAGTTAATGAAGCTGAATCCTACAGGATTCTCCCTATCAGCTTAATACTCGCCCTATTCAATCCTTCAAAAAAGGTGAAATAACGGGGCTCTGATGGCAGATAAAAATGCATTCCATTTACTTTCACTTACATTCACTCAGACAGAAGGCATTATAAGTTTTAGAGAAATACTCACCTTTAACATTTTCTTTTCAAATCGGTAATAATACCAGATTAAATTCCCGAAATGCATCCTTCCCATGTAAGCATTAGGGGGAAATGTAACAGCAGAGTGGAAGCACTTAAGAAAGAGCCTTGGCTAAAGAGTCTCATCCTTCGACCCATGTGCATATACCACCCACCCGTCGCCCGACTGACTACTGTCATGCTAGCAGAAAAACTTTCCTACGGAGAATTTTTGCGAGAAAAACGAGACAAGTTGAAAGATGAATTCTTGAATGTCTCCTTTCTGTCCTCATTTTCGTTCTTAATAATAAATGGAAAGTCAAGGAGGCTTCTCGTCAGGGAAATTGGGCAAGAGGTAAAGATTGTGGGCCGCTTTCTAGCAAGTGTAAAACAGCAGGAATGCTCAATTTCATTTGTCCTTTATGCCCATGTAGCATAAGAGCTACTATAACTTGAGGGGAAAAAGTTTATGAAGAGTTAGTAAAAGAAAAGCAATATAAAGAAAGTTTGCTTTAAAATTGTAGCTTTTACCACCTCCCTGGATGAGTCGTGTGAGGAGGAGTAAAAAAAAGTAAAGTGATGGCTAAGCAGTTTTAGCTCATCGCTTGCATGCGTGAAATCTAACCAGGTGAAGGTTCTCAAAAAACCATCTTTAAAAGTGAACCTTATTCACATTCCTACAGCCGTCTGTGGACTTTGTTGCTTCGGGATAATCGGGATGTACATTCAGTAACAACTTTGCAATAGTCCCTAGGTGTATGTCAAAACACAGCTTGAGTCAAAAAATCAAGGAGAAATGCTTTTGCGAAGCCTTTTTTAGGACAGTTTCACTTTCACAAAGTAACAAACGTTTAAAGACTTTGGCCTGCAAAAGTGCAAAGGTATACAGCCATTATGAGACGTGTAGTATGATGTTGAGTGACGATCTCTTTTAAAATCCAGTTATATTTTGAAGAAAAAAAAGTATTGAATATTGAATCCGAGAAAGTTAAATATATTTATGGATACCTATAGCCAAGACCTTTGGAATAAATACGTCACGTTGAATACGCATTCGTTGGAACAAAAAATACTTTATGTCCGTTCAGCTTAGCTTATAAAATTATATATTGTTATGATTAATTTTTACGGTATAACCGGTGTAATCACCTTCGTCAACGTGTCTTGAGTACTCGTGAGTAAATTTCAAAGGCCTTGCCCATAGCTATAAACCCCATACTACTCGTGACGTTTTTTCTTCCATTTTGACAACAAAACATTAAATCGGTTAATAAAATGGAAGGATTGCCTCAGCCGTACGCAATCACAGTTCTGGTCACAAAAAGGCGTAATCCTAAAGATCAAACGGGCGTTATCCACATACTTATTATATTTACGATTTATAGTGTAAAGTTTATAGATTATAGTATGAAGTATAAAGCGCCTCACTTCTGTTTTTCTTGTAAGGTTAAACTTTTAAATAAAACGAAAGAATTTGCCAAGCTTTCAGAATCAAGCGGGTCTTTACTTAAATAAAAAGGAAAGTGGAAAGTTTTTCAAAGTGAAAGGAAAGAATCTAAGAGCACGTTATGGGGATGTATAAGATGTATGTCCTTTTGAAATAAGACAAGTTTAGTGTAAGTAACAGCTCTAGAAAGTGAAACTGAGATGGGAAAGCAACAAGCGTGTACGACGCCGTTGCGTGTTAAAGATGGCCCACGAAAGGAAAGCAATTTTGAAATGGTTTGAATGTAGAACGGAAACAGTCAAGGATAGATGGAGAAAAATGCCGGTTTCGTTTTTGCAGAGGATCCATTCCTCAAGACATGAAATGTGAGCTTTTACTGACTTGTGAGAGCGAAACTCTTATTGAAAACTGGCAAGGAAATTTTTCACATCGTAAATCCGCTTGACGTTAAGCAGCTAAAGATATAGTTATGACAGTAAAACTTTCATAGTGAGTATGCTTAGGTACATAGTTAAAGTCTACAGATGAATTTTGTATAACACTTTTAGATGTCATGTGTCGTGAAAAGCAAATTGTAAAAATATGTTTGTTAAATGAGCATGAAATATGAACATGGGATTTGTGTAAATAGTGCATCTGTATCAATCTCGAAATCCAATACTAGTAGATATAATAAGGCAATACAAGTAACAATGAAATGTCTCAAATTATAACTTTTTGACTCTCATGCTGAACTAAACTTCATTTAATCCGTAATTTCCATACTATACTAATAATTATATGTACTATTTGTGTTTATTTATTTTTATATCCAGTACTTGGAATCATATATTTCATTTTTTATTCTCTCATAACAAAATGATGTAGGTACTAGCTTTTCTCATTTAACCTTATTCTTTCCGTTTGTTTTCCAGGTGAGCGATCCTCCCATTTCGAATCTTTGTGAAGTGATCCTGGAAACGTGAGAGGAACGTCTCCTGAAATATTGCACGCAATTTGAAATGGGTGTAAGGACTATATTTAATATTGTTATGGATTATCCCAGAAACACGTAATAGGCACATAAGTTTGATTTAATAAGTCTTGAGAAAACTGACGTGAGACTACGCGTAACTGTAATCGATCAACAAGAGGACTTCATTCGTCAAAATATACTACAGTCAAATCAGTATCTCCATACGTATCCATTTGCGTAATATGACTCAATAAATACATTGTATTCAAAGTGAATCCACTCCGGAAGCAGCGCTACAAGTATAAAAGTAAAATTCCTGCCAGGATCTATTAGTCCTTATATTCTACATTCCATTTTTACAATTTGCAACATCATTTTGTTAAACCTGACATATACATTATGTGTACACAGCACAGTGACGAGTTCCATTCATAGTGTTCCGGGTGAAAAGAAACCACATTATTTACACTCTACTGGTTACCTATAAAGGGATTGGAGGAAGGATGGGCTACAAATGCAAATGCAATTTTCATCCGACAATGACGGGTTTTTGCAATGGCTCCAAGATCCAACGAGTCACTGCTATTTCCATCGTCAGTAGCACCCCACCGATATGAGATTTCGTTTCGTCGTGTTTTATTTCGCCACTTTTCACTTATACCCAAGAAGAAAACATTTTTCAGACAAGGATGACTCATAGATGCATGAATACTGTATATAATATAGCTTAGCCTGAATTTTAACCCAGAGGAAATAGGAAAAACGCATTTATGTAATCTTCCATTACGTCAAATCCTATAACTGGCATTCATTCACGCGAAGCACTGCTCCATTCTGAATATACCATGTAAGTATAATATGGAGTTTCATTTTAGCTATTTTTTCTCATCGATGCCCAAGGCTTCTTTTCGCATTATCACTCCCTGTCTTTGAGTATCTTCATAACAAAAGCCTATTCAACTGTTGTGCTGTGTAAAGTGGCGCTGTTGTCGAGAAATCTACATTTTTGTTGATACTTTGCAGATTTGCAGACACCCATGCTGTAGTAGTGCAGGATGAACAGACGTATACCTATATAGTAAGAAAGGGGTCGTCTCCTTTGTTTTCTTCAATGCACTAACAACAATAAGAATAGCAGGGTTTAGCTGCTCTGATGGTTTTTTTAACATGTAAAATCTGCTGAAAACTCTCCAGCCTAAATTCTTGTTTGACTTGTACTCTCAGAATTTACCTTTTTTTTAAACCGTTCCCTTTCCGACTACTCCTACACGAAAAAGGAGATTACAGTATATATCTGGAGAAAAATGTGCATTTGATTCCTCTCCCCCTCTGCCAACAGTGCTCAACCACCGTCGTCATCATATTGGCAGATATGCAGTGTGGTAGTGGCAGCAGTTAAGGTTGAATTGAGCACAAGAGGCAGAATAAGAGGTTGGGAGTTAGACGGTGAAACCAGCGACTTTTTCACCAGCTCAGTTCAGTTGAGTGAAAGCCTCTTGTACAGAACGATATTCCAGTGCGCCCGTTGTGGACTTTCACTCTGTTTCTACTATAGATCCTAATACAGCGAAGTAGACGGTGGTGGTGACGGCGTAGCCTGCTGTTGCTCTTCATTCTTTCCTCTTTCGTGTTGTTATTGTTGCTCCTTGTGCTCCTTCCCTGTCCATAGCATTTCACTTTTCGAGAGGGAAATGGGCTTTCAACTTAGTCTAACCACTCAGCCAAAAGTGGTAACTGGGAAGGAATAAAAGAGCACAAGGAGAAACCCGTGTAGCATATGTACAGACTAGGGAAAATTTGAAAGTGGAGAACATCCCGTCGTATATACTTTATATACATTCCCGTTGTCATCATCATCCACACACTCTCAAACGACAGTCTCCTTTTTACCCTCCAACGAAAGGAACCTTTTCATTATTTTATCTCCCCTTGTATACTCTAACTACAAATCGCAATCGCATCCATCTTTAGAACCGCATCCCTCTATTTTGTCTTCATATTGGAACTTTCTCCCTACACACGTGAACGAAGAAAAGCCAGAACGTTTTTACATAAATCTGGGTATGTATTCCATAATAATAATGATAAGGTACTACTTCGTAACTTGGTCTGGAACAGGGTGAAGTGCTCGTGGTACTAGTACGTATAGAAATAATAGTTGTGAAGAGGGGGGAATGTAGTTATTGGAGTGAGTGTCAAAATATGAGACATACCCTGAACGTCGTACTATTCATTAGTGACCCTTGGTTGAATTCAGTTTCGGAGAGGAGGACATGAGAAGACTGAAAATAAACCAGAGAGACAAAGTATCACACTATGTGGAGGAGACATGTAACGGCTTTATTTTCTCTCATATACCCAGCTTATCTTTTGTCTCCCTTCATCCCTTTCATCATTCCTTTACAGGAAAGCGAGAAGAGCAAGTAAGACATAATATTCAGGTTGTTTCTTTAAGAAATTGTGGCCATATGAGCATCAGTAGCACTAGCGCATCTTATTGAAAAAGGAATTGAAAACGACACCCTTTTGCAGTACCGAACGTAGTAGAAGCGACGAAGGATAGGTAGCCCTTGGAGTGGAAAATATATTGTACTACACGGTTGCCCTCAAGTGCGCTCAGTATAGATGGGGTTATATTATTATGTTGGAACCGAATCAATGTGGATGTGTGTGCCACGACGGCATGGTGAAAAAAGGATTTGGTGATCGGGAAAAATAAGACATTTATAATAAATTGCAATCTGCTCTTGTATCCAGCCAGCTATATCTTCACAAAGTGTATACTAGCCCTATCTCATCTCATCAAATAAACATCTATAAGATTCGGCCAGGAAGATATGGTATATGGATAAATAAACGTGATTTTGCTTTGATGGAGTATTTCTTTGTTATACCCTTCAGTTTGCTCATTATTGGATATTGGTGGGCAAGCTGAGCCGAACCCGTGTACATACATACTTTACTGAATGCTGCTGTCCATTTTGATTGAGACGCGACGATTGAAGAGTCCCACTGAAGTGGAATACAAGGGCACCGTCCGTGCCCCACATAGTGCAACTAATAAACTTGAGGATATATATTTGAAGCGACAGGAACTCATAATAACTTTTTTCAAAGTGAACTAAGAAAAGTATACGAATAAACCCGTTCCCTCACATCCCAAGAGTTATATTCTGTAGTGGCTAAGAGGTGAGGTAAAAAGGGAACAGCACAATAAGGCCGACGGAGGATTTTGGGGAGGGAAGATGAGAAGAGGGATTTGTTGGTTCCTTCTGGGAGCATCCATCTTTGTGCCAATTGTTACGGATCGTAGTGTAGTTGTTGCTGCAGCATCCTTATCCTCATCCCCTTCAACTAGTACGTCTGCAGGTAGCGGTAAAAGCAGTCCGCGTGGAGTACGGAGTGTTTCATCATTGTCAGGTCCAGAATACCACTACCATCAACAGGACCAGTTGGATTTGCACACTTCCAATGATAATAATGCAATCCCAAAGATTCAAGGACAGGGACAGATGGAAGAAGGAAATGAAAACTTGGGAGAAGGAGGTTCCATTCCAAGGAGCCGTTTTCCAGCCATTCCAGCTTCATCCTCGGGTGCTTCAGCCGCTATCGTAGCTAGCCATGATAATCAACGGTTCTCCTACCATCATCAGAATCATGGAACCGGAAGTCGACCGGAACAGTTGATTCCCGAGGTAAAACTGTAGAAATGTTATTCGCTAGAATGTAATTTCGGGCTGGAGAGCATCCCATCTCTTTAATCTTTCACGCAGCTACAAAATTTTTCATTTACAGAGATTTGCCAAGTAGGTCATTTGACAGTCTCGAAGCATAAATGATTCATAGGATTTAAAAGAAAAACATTCGCGAGGAAATCGAAACATCATGCAACATATATAGCGAATGAATACATATCCAAGTACACAGTTTCATACGATAATCACAAAAGTGTGTGGTCTGGATTTACTTCATGTCATTAAGCACGCCCGGTAGTGAGTGTGGGGAGGTAAAACTGTAATTAGACTTCCTTGAACTCATGACATATTCATGAGTTCACACACGCGCAGTTTTGAAATCGAAAAAGTGTAGACTACTAAAAATTTAAAACATTTATTAGTTTAAATAATTCACAGAGAAATTCAAAGGGAAAACATAAAATATACAGCGGAATGGGATTCACAAGCGGGATTGGGATTTGGTATGAATTTGCATAACTTGATAACAGTTTCCTTTCCTTATGTTTTATACCTATGTCAACTATATGTTCTTTGACAGTTGGCGTGTTAAAGTAAACAAGTCGAGATATTTTATCATTTAGTTTAAGAGAATATGCGTTCATATCTTACGCTTGGGTAGAAATGAGTGGATGAGAAATCGTGAAATTGGAGAGTGAAAAGAGTATCTGTAATGGAGTCATTACTTTTGTCAAGAAGCCTTCTGAAATACTTTGGAACAAAATGTCTTTACAACCCAAGCAGCTCAGTAGTAAAGTAACCTTGTATTCGGCTTTTCTTCTGACAAGACAATGTCTATATATTATCTATCTATGATTAGTAACTCTCTGGAATTTCGCTTAATGTTGATATCAGCAGCAGCAGGATACGTATGTATATAAGTAGTTTGAAATGAGAATGGCGAAGTTAGTGGTGATGATCACATTTTGGCAAAAGATACAAAATCCAAAGCAGGAAAACGAATGCGCACATATGCATTGCCATGTTTATGAATGAACCCCTGAAGAAAGCGTGGGTTTAGCAGAAAAATACTTAAATCCAGAAAATATTTACAAAATATGTTGCTGACACAATGCCTGGTTCGATTTCAATAACTTGCAAAATAAGAAGTCTTTATTGCAGTATTTATTTATTGCACTGAAATAGTTTTCTCTGTCTCGAACTGCTGACTACAATCTTCAGTTTAGTTAGACTGATTTACTGAGGTTCCCCAAAACCTACGTTCAATATACGCCAAAGCTCCAACAAGAATCATGAACGAACAGCAACTTTCCTCTATCTCATTTTATACTTTAGTGCCTAATTTTAATACCACGCATTTCTTTAAGCAAGACGACAATTACACGACACACAATTTAAATAGTGGCATGCAAATATCAGGAAAAATCGTTATTTTCAGGAAACCTCATGATTACAAGACTCCAAAGAATATGGTGCGTTTTCCTGCTTCGAAGCCGAAAGCCTGCAGCTTTTCAGCTACGCCCTCACTTTCTTCAGGAATTCTTATTTTAGCCGAATGGATTCATGCTAGTCAAACACGTGGTTCCAGCTTCTACACTCTCACAATCAGATCTAGAATGCATGTGAACAGGACGCCTGCCATTCTTGCGTAGGTATCGAGCTCAGATGGAATACGCATTTCCACTATATCCATCTTCCATCTTGCTAGAGACGAAGGCGATTTAATAAAAAGAGACAAAGAAAGACTTATTATTCCAAAGGAATGGAACTAGGACCTAAATTTCTTCAAAAAGAACATTTGCGGCTTTCCCGTCTGTCGCTTGGACGTGATTCTACCTAAAAAGCTTTTGTTCGGTCTGACAAGAAAAAGAATAATAAAAGAAAATCGAAATTGAATCTCCTGTAGGTTCAAAAGAAAACAATGAGACGCAGTGAGTGGATTCATGTGGTGGTGTGTTCTTTCCATGGAAGAACAGCTCCTCTTGCTTTACTCCACTTTAACAACACAATTGGCCTTATTATTCCTCATTCAGTTTGAAGGGTGTTGGAGTGGATTGAAGATTTTTGTTGAATATTGCATGAAATGGGATGCAGGGCGGAAACATTTTAACGCCACTGCGGAATGGTATATATACATACGTTACATACAGAAGAGTGCAAGTAATTGTGCAGTTTTAAAGTAAAATCAGAGGACTACGCATTCTCGAGAAATGTAATGTGGAATATGAAAGCAAAATAATTTCAAACTAAAATCTGCTACAATTGCAAATTACATCTCATACCGTGTGCATTACCTTTTAAAAGGAGAGTATCAAGTTGCTGGAGGAATTTTGCAAATGTAAAAACTCTTTTCGGTCACCTTAATCAAGGACAATAATAAAGGTACTCTAAATTTTAATGAAAGTATTCCAAATTCCAATCAGTTTTTAGTATCATATGTAAAAAGACACTCCAGAAAATAGAATGCTTAATTTTGTGGGATGCATTTAATAAAAATTAATAATATGATATGATCGTTTGACTCAAGAATTTTCCTGCTTCGCAGAAAAGCTTAAAAGTTAGAGTGAGTAAAATTAAAAACAATAGGCAAGAACCTTTTGTGGTCTACAGTACACAGACACCGAGTGGCCAGGCCACCCGCACCAACACAAATGTAGTAAAAAAGTTAGTTACACTGACTGCGTTATCATACTACACTGGATGCAACCACCGCAAAAATGTACCTAGTACATTCTGGTTTAAAAGTACAGTGTTGGCCACATCAGAAACGCAAAATTAATGTAAATAGGATAGCTTGATATTTAAATAGATTCTAAGGAATGTAACACAATGCAACTTGACCCGCCTAGCAGAATGAAGAGAGCCAGGAAAAAGATGAGAAATACGATATGATTTGTGCCTTCTGCCTGTTTATACAAGCCAGGAAAGATATCAAGGAGTAAAGTGTAATCTCAAGCGGAGGAGAGAGAAAGCACATTATGTCCAAAATTGGCGTAACCAGTAGGAAGTTGTAGCCATTTTCAAGTGTCACTTTAACAATATGAACAGATTTGTCTCTCTTGTGGGAACAACAACGAAAGTACTTGAAGCACCCTGTTTCCTTATCTTGTATATTCAAGTGAGTATCATGGACTACTGTTTTATGCAACGACCACCTTATACAAGGTTCTTATAGGCATGGTGGAAAATAAAAAACCAGGATGATATTATGCTCATTGGAACGAAAAAAGTAATATGTTATGTTTACATTGTTGAGCAGGTCGCTGAATTACAATTTTGGGTCCGCCCTACTTCGTATACTTGAGATAACTCCTTTCTGTCTGACAGTTTTTATATCTCAATGATTCATTTCATTCCACACGGCTGTAATGTAACGAAGAAAACTCTGACAGCTATTGTCGGCAGGCAGGCTGTAGACGGGGAATGCATAACGCATAACTGCAACGTTTGCACAATTTTTAGCCAGCTTAGCCAATATCACAAGAATGTACGTGTATATATGCCTTAAAACACTTTTCTTTTAAAAAATAACTTTCTTTCATGAGTCAGCAAGCAACATAACACTTGAGAAATTGTGAGAAAATGTGTGGATTGTAGTAACAGATATAAGCTTCTTGACATTTACCTGTTTCGTGGTCGTCGCTAGTCTTCGCATCTTGTTCCAAATTGCTAAAATGAATGAGAAAGACAGAGTTTTCTCTTTGTCTACTTATCCCGCTTTTGTCGGCTTGTCGCTGTCGTAATAACGGTATCGCGAAATGTTATCTTCAAAGCAGGGAAAGTAGACTATTCTATAATCCTTAGCTTTGATTTTTAGCCTGGAGATTCATAGTGCACGTGATTTCTAATACACCAAAAAAGTAATAAAAATTAGGACCGAACTTTGATTAAACCTCGAAAGAAATATTTTTATTTCTGTTACAACCTGCTTTGGTGTTCAGAAGACCAAGTGTAAAGTAAGGGATTTGTTTAGATCCATTTATGCCTGGTGTTTTTGAAAAGTGAGAATCACAATAAACAAAGAGTGAAGCCAACGTAGACAATCTGACGCTAACACATTTCATCAAACGAAACTGTGAACCATTTTCCTTTTCTTTCCTGTCGCCTCCAACAAAGGAGACTTGACGGGTATTCAACAACACCACCATGAAAAGACATTGAATCATCTCATTTTATTTACCATCTGAGCTGAGGATGAAAGTGAAAGCTTTTTTCTGAAAAATTTGATGTATGAAATTACTCCAGTGAAATGCATTTGGAATCGTTAGTGTCGACAAGCATGTTGTTATATGTATAGCTTCCTATATATGACATTCATCAATACAAGGTGGAAGTAGAAAATAACAAGAAATTTCATATATGTAATGCATATAAGGCTTCAAACATAACTTTTTATTGAACACGTGTCAAACAGTGGATTCACTGGATTCTGGAAAGGGAAAATTATTTTTATATCAAAATATAGTCCGGAATGTTATTAAAGAAAACTTTTAAGACTTTTAGTGATTTCCAGGCAAAAAATTCCCCGTGTCGTATCAGTAGGAGAAAATGTCACTTTTGTCACTGTTGTCTCCGCCACATGTCTCGCTTGCTCATTTTTCATCTACACAATCTTACAGGATTTACAAGGATATATGCCACATACAAGGACAGGAAGGACAGTTAAAGGGGACACTAATTCGTTTAATAGAATTTGAAAGAGTTTAATATTTTGGGAGAAACAAAACCATGTTGGAATTTTGGCACGCACGGCACAGCATAGAAAAATGTGCACAGGTACATAAGTACTTGGCATTATATTTACTCAACACCTGTTCACGAATTCTCATTCCTCTTCTGTCGATTATATTTAAGTCCTTTTGAAATTGATGGCCATTTATCACTTGGTTTTTTTACCAGGCCCGTTAGCACCCGTTACACACTCGTCCTCTGACTGCTGGTGCGAAAAAAGTGAAAAGAAACATGAATGGAAAATGTAATAAAAGTAGACAGTGCTGGCTCGTGAATAAAGATTTAGTAATGGAGCAGTAGCGATGGCTAGCGAGTATATATAGGCCATTGTGGAGTGCAAAAAAGTAAAAGTATGCTTATTTTACTTTTTTCATATTATATTCATCGTGAGATCAAATGTAAATCCACTACGGTTAAATCAGGTAGATAATAAAAGTGAAATGCAATACACGCACGATTCTCATCAGCTTCACTACGAATTAACAGTAAACGGGCTTCAGCTCCCTGTCAAATTGAAGGTGGTTATTGACGTAAGCATGCTAGTATTTTATGGGCCTATATGACTGCTTCTTTACCTAATGAGTTAATCTCCCTCGACGAATTATCCAATTCAAATAAACTTCAGTTCAGTCCCTCATATTCTAGTTTTATGAGTCTCATATTCTACTCGCAACAATAAAGCATCGCAACATCACATTACAGGAACTTTATTACATTACCACGAATTTGTCTTTTTAACGCATCAAGTGTTCCTCCCCTCAACCTTTTAAAGTTCCCATCCCTCGTTATAATATCGTTTTTCGAGAATTCTTTACAATGTCTTTAGAACAAGGAGCGAGCGGAAGTAGGAAGGTACACTTTCTCCAGAGAAGTGGAATGTAACGCAAATACTTGGGGCACAAGGATATTACGTGTGAGCATAAACACGCCGTTATCGATTAGAAAATCTAGGGTTTTTGTACGCCAAAAAGTTGTGAGAAAGCTTACACGTCTTTCAACATTACACACACATTTTGTCTACCGATCTATATCTGCCTATTATAACATCTGATAAGGAACGGAATGAATGGTTCAATTCATATATAAATTGTACTGCTGAGTGGTAGGTAGGTATACAGTTGGCAAACAAGGCGTGAACAACCATTACTTTTTCACTGTGGATTTTTATATACCAATAGGTACAAGCGGCGTCACACGTTTACTCCTATAGAATAGATACATCCGTTTTTTCTCTTCTCAACACTACATTATCATGGGACAACGTGCCGACCACTTTTATTTAATATGCACATAAAATATCTTGTTTGTCTGAATACTGTAAATAGTACGACATTCGACATTGTCTTGCATGAGGTGATGTGATGATTGAGCTTGTTGCAACCCAGCGGGATAGACACAATAATGGCATGAGTAAAAAAAATGAGGTTATTTGTAGAGAACAGAAAGTCAGCTGGAGAAAGTTGTTACAGAGGAAAGTTTTGTGTAGAACCACTACCACCACAGTTTTTTCCTGGCTTCCGGCGGCCGTTTATTGTTAGCAGGTACCCATCAGTTCCTCGGAATTAGACTGTGGTTCCACCACCAACAAACCACAATAAAAATAAAAATGGGATGTACAGACAGCGGAACATGCTTCAAGAATTTATTGGTTTTTTGTCTTCGACATAAAACATAAATGAAATGGATTCCAAGTTTATTGCCGTATGGGACATAAAAATTTTACTGTCAAACTTTTTTGCTTGTTACAAAAATGCTGTGAAATTAGTATATTACATATCATGGTGAAACTTTTAAATATCATTGTTCTCTATCGGGCACAAGTTTATATTCGTGCACTTAACTTTTGTTTTATGGACTTGAACACAAAATGGGCAGTCCATTGTCATCATTATACTAAAATACTGACTGTTATTATTATAAATAGGGGTTTTGAATATTACGACAATGATAAATGATAATTCATACTCGCTCCATATCTGATGAAATAGTCTCATCACAATTTATAATTTTACATGTGGTCCAATCGAATTTGTGTTTCTGCTTTATGTTGTCC
>JAANSN010002404.1:0-24314 GCA_036850665.1 Dicranocentrus wangi | reverse complement strand
TCGAGATAAGGGAACGGTTGAGTTATAAAACGAAAACATACGGTTCCGAATTTAGGGGTTACCAAAAATGAATACTGGATTGAGGTAACCACTGAGACTGAAGGGAACGTCCTGTAAAATGTAGAGGACAATCTACAGTCGTCGTGGTTAGTGGTTATAATCTTGTCATCTTACAATTATATTAAAAATAATATATTATTTTGTACATAATGACATCACCCAATCATTGTTCGCGAAACAAACATGGTGGTTAGTTAGTAATTAAACCTAAATGGCAAAAACAATGCGCAAAAATATTGCATTAAATTTCATAGATTAAAGAACATATATTTCTAACCTCAATGGCTGGCATGCATAAAACAGCTTTGTCCAGTAATCCTCCTTCCATTCCCAATTAAACAACTCTACTGACAAGCAACAGATTTCCAGCACTCTTAAATTCCCTTGCTGAAAATTCTCCCTCTCAACATCACGTCAGTTCTGTTGTTCCCAAAGTCATCAAAATCATCACCTGCGGGAGTCGTCCTTACAGACCACACGAGTTTCTTCGAGATTGGGCAAGCTTCGGGTGAGCACGTTTTGGAAGACCGAAAAGGAGCTGAAATCGCAGTGGTCCAGATGTAGGTATTCCACCACGACGAGGGATCCGTGGTCTCGCAGAAATCCGATTTGTTCCTCAGATTCCTCCGGATAAAAATTCCAGCCTACCAATTTATACTTAGAAAAAGGCTTTCTTCCCAGCTTCAAGTAGGCGTGCTGGTCCCCATCATTTTTTATCATTTACTTGAATTCGGATAATGCCAGCCCATCCCCTCGCCCATCGTCATTCGGCTTTAGAACGAGAACCGCCTTGTTCCTCCAGGAGTCCAGGGAGGCCTCCTTCCAAACGGAGCTCACCAGGCGAACAGCTTTCAAGTCGGGAGCATCCAGATTCTTGAATATAACTTCCAGAATCTAGGTCAGCGGTGTCGCATCGCAGCCAACAGAGGCAGATGACAGAAGACAACAGAGACAAATAATAATAACATGACAGTTTGTGAATACAAAACATTCAACATAAGTTCATATGGCACATTGCATATTATTTTGAATTAAATTCAAAATTAAAGTAATGGAATTTGAGACATGACAGGAGGACAACAGTGGTCCACAGTTGAAAGAGTAAATTCACGCAATAGTAATTGATAATCAAATGCTAACTTCTCAAATGCAAATGCTCTCACCACGTGATTCGACAAAGCATCTCCAACTTGCTGCATCATCATCATGATCCCACCCAGCCCAGTAGTAGTAGTCAGTCACCAGTGCAGTGGTCACTCCCGGTCGGATATTAGACTAATTATGATATTTGATAATTAATTAGTCAATTAGTGTCCAGACATCAAATATCACTACTGGAGACCGGAGACGATGTCTAACATTCCCTTCAAAAACGCTTGGATAAAGGTTTGGATGACGTGGCAGACGTGATGTTACTTACTGGTAGAAATATTATTTGTACGTTGAACGCGTGTGGATCTCAACTCTTCAATCCGGCCAACTTTCGATTCCAACTGGTGGCCCACAAACAACAAAAACGCGAGAGAAATTATCATGCGCAATGACTACAGATTCCAGGAATTTACTGAAACAATAAAGTACATTAAGTACAATAAGAAAGCTCGCTGAATACAGAAAGTACAAAGAAAAAGTCCATAAATTGCAAAGCAAAAGTACAGACAATAAAAACAAGTACAAAAAACAGACATAAAGGCACATAAAACAAAGTACAAGCTAGTACACAAAGTACTAAGGAACTACATATAGTACATAGGAAAGCCATAAAGTACAAAGGAAATAAATAAAGTACAAAGCAAATACATAAAGCACAAAGAAAGTACATTAATTACAATCAACCAAAAAAACCCCATACCAACCAAACAACCCCATAGCGACCAAAAAACCCTATGGCAACAAAAACGACCATAGCAATCAGAAACCCCCATAACAACCAAAAAACCTCAGCAACGAAACAACCCATGGCTGCTACTCCAACGTACATAGTAAAACACCCCAAAAGTCCACACACTGTAAGTCACCCCAAGAAAAGTACACAGTCGAAGAACACCCACAATTACTCAGTAAAATACTCTTAAAGTACACAGTCAAACACCCAAAAAACCTACAGAGTTAAACACCCCAAAAGTACTCACAGTAGAACCCTCAAGTACTCAGGCAAGGTAGAACACCCAAAAGTACTGGTAAAAGCAGATGGTTTCAGGTGCCAGGCGAGATTTCGAAGAGGAGTGGTCACTTCTGGAGCAGAAGCTAGCGCTGCATTCAGTAGTGGTGTATTTCATTTTTTGCAAAACACATACATACCTGTAATTATGGTGAGAGATTTTATCGCACGGGAAATAGGTATACTATACATTTGGAGCTAAACTACTGACTGTACCAACCAACAACCTCCGATTAGCTACTATCAACTAAAGTCAGCTCTTATCACTTATACATTACACCTATTTCGCGCGCGCAAAAATCCCTCACCATTAATTACTACGGGTATAAGTGTTTTGCAAAAAATGAAATACTGAATGTAGCGTTAAATTCTGCTCCTGAAGTGACCAAGTACTCCTCTTCGAAATCTCGCATCCACCTGAAACACCTGTGAGTAGAACACCCCAAAAGTATTCAGTCAGTAGAACACCCAAAAGTGCACAGTATGTATACGAGCCAAAAGTGAAAAGTACGATATAATAATAGAACAAACATTTGCATGTCAAAAGTGCACTAAAAATCTAGGATCAGTAGAAAACAAAAATCCCTAAAAATCACACATGTATATACACGCCAAAGGTGTTCTAATTCGTAGGGAAAAACCAAAAATGTTGTCTGTCGGTTAGGCATATGTTTTTATGGCAATTTCTCGGCAAACCTTATTATGAGCTTTTTGCAGCTGCAGAGAACCAAAAAACTGATTACATATATATATATATGATATGCCAAAATAAACGCGTCAAAACGGTAGTAATCACCCTCCGTGCGTATTTTTTGTAATATAATATACGTTTAATTCTTTTATTTGCTGTTTTCTCCTTCCTTTTCCCCTCCTTTACTTCTTTCATGCTTTCTACCAGACAATTTTCTTTTATCTTGCGATTATTAGCCACATTTTTTGTATAATATTATATATGCATTTTTAAAACTAACTCTAATAATATATTTATTATTTTTTACTTTCTTATTACTATTATTACCTTAATCTTAACTACTAGGTAAAGTACAGAACCACAATGTAAATACGTGTGTAATCAAAGAACAGGTGTGTTTTCATATAAGTTTCTTGGATTTGGCAAAGCCGTTACATTATTTTGTTTTATGCACACATATTATATATATATATATGCACATTGACATGACATCAGTATGTTTTATGTATTGAGTTGAGAGAGAGAAAGTGTGTGTGTGCTCACAGTGTACTTGTTGTAGTGGTCTCTTTTTTTCGAATCTCATTCATATTTTTTCACGTCCCTTTCACCTTTCCACCTTTTAAAATTTTTATTATAATTTTTACAAACTCTAATATTTAAGATGAAAATTTATATATTTCTAGTTAGTTCATAGTTGTTTTTATTTCACATTGTTTTTTTACTATATATTGGCCAAACAGTACACTGGTCACTTGTTGTATGTATTATTAGGTCAAAAGAAAGTTTTTTTTATTTTCCAGATTGTTTTTAACTCTTTTGTATTATTACTCATATTATGATTTAACAATTTAACATACAAGGTGAAAACCACTACAGAGTTCTTCTAGTTGTTCTAAATTCACCTTTTTTGGTGTTGTGTATATAATATATTACGTATGTAACTGCTTTCACCAAAGTTGCGCTGCTGTAAATAAATGCACATACATCACTACTCTTCATTATTTTATGTTTTTTTTATTATAACGATATTTTTCTGTTCAAGAGACTACTTTTTTTTCTGGATAAATTTTTGCAAGGTATTAAGTACGTGTTGTTGTGTGCATATAAATATACGCTACACCCACCCACCCACCTACCCTACAAATCCTACAAACACACCCTCCACGACCACGACTATAACAAGTAAACTATACATGAATATCATTTTTTTGATGACATATATGATGACATTGATTACACTTACATATATAAAAATAAGAGTGCCCTACCGTTTTTGTTGTAATAAATAAAAATATCAATCTATTTCTGAGGAAACAGGGCAATTATTACAAAAAAAACACAAGCAAAAACACATTTAATGCTTTTAACTAACTAACGAGGCGAGGCGAAAAAAACAACATTTTAATTTTAGCTTTCTTTTTAAACCAGAAACCAAACTATACATACACATATTGAATATATACACTTTTTTATTGACTCTAACTACTACATTTTTTCTACGTAATAAAATAATTATTATATTTTATAGCGGAATAGCGGAAATGCGCATCTGTTGAGGTTTTAACAGCTTTTATTATATAACGAGCTTTTTTAATTGACAGACTTGTTTGATTGAAACGCAATTGAGAAATGCAATCTATATAAATAAATATAGACCGTCGTCCGTGTGTTCGTTGCTCTTCTCCTCTTCTTCTGTGTCTCTAACTATCTGTTCTACTAACAACAACAAAAAAAACTTTCAAAAAATACTACGTGTTCCAGCCTTTTTATTTTTTTAAATTAATAAAAGTCGATTTCACTTTCACACTTTCTTCCTCCTTTCCTCCTCGAAACTCATGAGAAACTCATTAGATTTTTGACGGAAAAGAAAGAATAAAAATATTTAAGCGCTTATAATACTAACAACAACGTGTGATATGACCAAACTGAAAAAAAAGACTTTCAGCAAGCAGACATATACATTTATTTATAAAACGGTACGGTTCTACGGCGATCTCTGGTTAAGTGATTCGGATAATAATATTTTCAATTCATGGTATAACTATCGTTCTTTTATTTATGTTTTTTTAACTTACTTAGGTACAGAAACATTGGCAGCCTGGCATGTATTAAGTACACAAGTTCTTCAAAAACGCTAATCTTCAGAAGAATGTAAAGATTTTGACTAGCATACCAATCACGGCATGAAAAGTGTTTATATAGTGTTACTACTACTACTACTACATTATTGTTGTATAGTTATTATTACTAGTAGGTGTAGGTTGTGTAAGTTGACTACTACTCCCGTTATTTGCCAAAAATACATGCCATGCCAAACACACTATGTATCTCTCTAACGAATGAATGTCTAACGAAAAAGGAAATGAAAAATTAAATGTCACCACACCGTACCGTGAAGTAGTACCGAACATTTAGAAAGGGAAAGTCTATAGTCAAAAAGGTGTCTATAAGGGATCTTTATATGTGGATAGCGTATAGTCGCTATGTAGATAGACTGTATAATGGATTAAGTTTGAAAGCGATCCGCGGATATTGTATTATTATACGTATATACCTTATATATCTCTATATTTTTATCTGCCTACAATTTTTGCTCTTACGTGATAGTAGTGCGGAATCTTAACGCATTTACTCAAGATCGTTTACACTGCGCTATGCATCTCTCACTGTGAGTCAATTTATTCTACGCTTCTCACTAATATTCAGTTTTATTACTGTGATGACACTGTTGACTACAAGCACCCAACAGCTACTTTCACCAGTTACGATTAATATCGACCACCACCTCCGTGGTCGGAACCATGTTCCGCAGTTAACAAATTTTTAACACAAACAAAAAGCAGGGTTCTCTTGTTATATCATCGATCGTGACTATTAATCACTTCAGATCTTGCCTCAGTTCTATTCTATCTCACCTCACCACCATTCAAGTTCCTTTCGTATACAATAGAATACGGCACAACCACACAATGAGGGTTTCAATTATTATTATAAATTTATTAACAAGATGAGAGTACAACAATAACACTTCGTTCTGAAATAGACGTTTCAATCTGAATGCGCAAGAGTAGAAACTAAAGGAATTCATTGAAGTGTGAGAGTAGAGTGCTTTACTATTTACTTGACTGGTTTGCTGACGACGACGATGACTTTCCAGGTTTCTCAGAACCTGCGATAATTTTTGGGACTGGGTTTGTGGTGACCTTGGAAAATGCATGGGGTTGAGGTGGGTCACTCTGTTTCCCGTCCGACTTCGAAATTGTTGCAGTGGATGATGATGACTCCAGTGAAGTAGGTTCTGTAATGTGGTCCTCCTTAGGAGAATCCTTTTCTTCTGCTATTCGTGGCAAAACTGATGAAAGACTGCTGGAGGATGGAGCCAAGTTTGATGACTCAGGTAGAGAACTGCTTGCCGAGCCACTCTTGCTCAAATCACAGTCAATGATTTCAACGCGGCCATCTTTCCTGCTCCTCCGGAGTGGATCAGTTGCTAAGTTCGACGAAACAGTGCTCACGGTTGTTGACGTTTTCGAAATGATGCTTCCATGGGATTGCGATGTGATTGTAACTTTCGGGGGAGACGAGATAGTAACTTTCGGAGCAGGGTTGCAAAGAGGGGAAATTGCTTTGACCTCGGTTGGGCGTGGGTGATGTCGATCTGGCGAAAGAGCACGACGCAAAAGTGGGGAGCCAGGTTCAGCGTTCTTTGCCCGATTAAATGGCTTCTTTGCAGCAACTGATGCTGGAGAAAGTGAGGATGTGTTGGCAAATGAGACGTTGGTCACCCCTGCCTGAGCATTGGTGTTTACGGCGAGAGGACTAGGGGATCTGGTGGGTGAGGAGGATATCGGGGATGGCGATGGAGTTCTGGCGAGAGGACTCAATGGAATATGTCCTACAGATTTGCGACGGTTTGGCGAGTGGATGCTTTTACTAGATGTGTGATGGTGAAGTTTATGCTTCAAACCGTGAAGACTGGACGGACGCTGAAAATGTGGACCGAGTAACCCACTTGGTCCAAGTGTAGCAGGACTATCGGGAAGGGATGAGCCTGGAGAGCTAGACGGGGATGAGTTGGCAGTGGAGTGGGGTGAGTCAGACAAGGAAAATATGCGAGGAAGTGGTGGGGACTGGGAGGAGCGACTTTTTGTCGGTGAGCCGGGCAAGCTGGGCTGTTGTACATTTTCGACAGATTTGGCCAATGACTGGAAACTACGACTAGGAGCTATAGATGTGCTTCCCAACGACAATTTTAATTGCTGAATTTCAGCTGGAGTTCTTTTGCCCGCTAGCGTTTTCAGAAATAGTGACTTTCTCCTCTTTTCCACGCTATCCTTCTTACTTTTCCGTCCTTTCATAAGTGGAGTTTTTGCCATTTTCGACTGCCCCGGCTCACGTTTTCTGCCACCTGATCGAATTGAAGTGTTCTCAAGTGGTGTTGCTCGCAGTGTTAATTGGTCTCCACTCATTAGCAGATGCAGTACTTGTGTGTGAAGCAACCCTTGAGTTGGCTCTCCGTTCACCTAGTTTTAAAGAAGATATTTCATGATTGGTTTCACTATTATACTTTGCATTCACATTCATAGAACCTTTGTAAATCTATTATTATAAATAGTTGCGACGACGAGAGGCTTACTTGCGTTATGAGATCTCCTGGTCTCAACCCAGCTTCAAAAGCGGGACTACACTCCGTCACTTCCTTCACAATATGTTGGACCGTATACACATTCGTATCACCGAAATAGACCCTGATGGCTCTCAACGTGAAACCTAACCCTTGTGGCCCTTTCCTCAAAATGATGGGGGGCTTTAAACTATTTATAAGTGGTGAAAGCTCCCG
This sequence comes from Dicranocentrus wangi, assembly GCA_036850665.1. Taxonomy (NCBI): domain Eukaryota; kingdom Metazoa; phylum Arthropoda; class Collembola; order Entomobryomorpha; family Entomobryidae; genus Dicranocentrus; species Dicranocentrus wangi. The sequence continues at coordinate 16,562 of JAANSN010002404.1, read as the reverse complement.
ACAAGGTGAAGTATCCCTGGAACTCGCTGTACTCGAGCCACCAGGTGACTGCACGGCTTGAGTAGAAATCATGAAGGATGGGACATCATCAGTTGGAATTTGCAGAGATAGACCAACGGCCGAAGCACTCTTGACAACGTTACGAGGGGACGCACTCCCATCCTTATCAATTTTCTCAGAAGACTTTGGCGTAGATTGATGCAGGGGAACCAGGACTCCTCCTGCAGACGGCTCTGGCGTTTTAATGGAAGACTCCATCTTGGCGAGAGCCGACAAATTGATTCCTTTCAACTCGGATGACGTTGTTGAGGGACTTGAGGAGGATATTGAAAACCGAGGCAGAGGATCCCTGTGAGCTCTCCTTCGACGATGAAGCTGAGGAGATATATCCTCACTCTCCGTTTGAGAAGACTCTGGAGTGCTCAGGTGGGTTATGGGAGTAGCCACAGGAGTGGTGTCGCTTCCTTGTCGCGTTAAACTGGCAACTGCACTGGTGGCAGGTGCATCTGGCTTTTTGAGTGGCATTTCCGTTGCAGAAAATGCCCCACTGTTGTTGTTTGACGATTGTGGAGTCTTATCACTCTTGTCCGAATTATTTCCATTCCCGTTCCCATTTCCGTAGCCAGTAGACCAGTCACTGCCCGTGCCACTGGAATCCTGTCGATCAAGGGACTCCTCCGCCAGTCGCGTACGAGTCTGAGACTTTCTGTATCGATGCGAGCAGGATGAGAATCCAAAGAGAGGGGAGTCATCGGTGTCATCCGTGTCCACGTCAAGATCATGTTGATAGCGCTCCGTACGTGCTAATAATAGAGCGGGAAATGCATCAGTTATTACAACCGGGTCGTTTCCTCAATTCCAGATTCTCTTCGCCTTCGCCATGTAATATCATTAAACCCTGAGAAATACTAAAGTGGCTTACTATCAAAGTATGACGTGTCCTCATCATTTTCCAGAGTCGGAACAAATTCCACTTTTTGCCGCAACAAGGAATTCCAATCTGAGCCATCAAAATATGGATGATCCTTGACTTCCTGGGCTCCCGCAGTGCCCAACCTGTCTCTGGGATTGTGCTGCAATAAAGCCGAGATAATATCCTTCGTTTCCATCGAAATAGGCCACTCTTCATCCGGAGGCCATTCTATGTCATCTACAAACAGCATTGATCTATTATTAGCGACCATCATTCTCACATTCGTCCTTTGTAAGGTAGTAGGTGTAGAAGAGGTATTATTCAATTGAGGGGTATTCCACTTGCCATTCACAGTATGAGCAAATAATTCCTCCGGGGTGTCACCAAAGAATGGTACACATCCAACTATAAACTCGTACAAAATAATCCCCATTGCCCACCAGTCTACAGGCTTCCCATAGCCTTGTCTTAGAATCACTTCAGGTGCAATATACTCAGGCGTTCCAAAGACTTGCTTGTCGGAAAACTGCCTAGTTTCTCTATCAATAAAGCCTTCGTACAGGTTCGTCGCCACTACAAGAGCAAATCGGAACCACGTAGGATCATTCTCTAATTAAATCTCTGGAAAACTTCTCTCCGAACTGCAGCCAAATCAACTTTTTTTTTCATTAAACGAAATAAGAAACTTACATGACATCAATCCAACCTTACTGAGTCCGAAATCCGTGAGTTTAATATGGCCAAGGGCAGTGATGAGAAGACTACAACAAACAAAGAGGCCATCATATAACAACAACATTCCCTTCGCTTCGTTTGCCCCTTACTCTAGTTATTATGGAACGAATCCGGCAATAATGGGTTCATGTATATACATATATATATAATGTAAGTATTTTTCGTACTTGTCAGGTTTGAGATCCCTATGGACAATACCATAGCTGTGAAGATATTCGACAGCCAGCACCGTTTCAGCAAAGTAAAACCTTGCCATCTCGGGCGGAAGCGGGCCCATGTTTTTCAATAAAGTAGCACAGTCCCCACCTTCCACATATTCCATCACAAGACAAAGATGTTTCTACAAGAAAGAAATAAAAAATGTGCAATGAAGTGAATTCCACCGTCATGGCCTACATACATATATTTTTTGTCGAAATGAATGTTTTTCCAATGAACGTCAATATTAGAGGGTGTATGTAATCAACTGTTCCAGGAAAAATAAGAAAAACGAAATCCTTACCCGAGTTTCAAAGCTACAGTACATGCTCACAACAAACGGATTGTCTGTAAAACTCATAATATCCCGTTCAGCAAATACTTGCTCCACTTGATTTCTTAGCATGAGGTTCTGCTTATTAATTTTCTTCATTGCGTAGCGCTGACGACTGTCCCGATGGCGAACTAGATACACAGCCCCGTACGCCCCATTCGAAATAAGTTTCACTACTTCAAAGTCCTGCTCTGATGGTAACTTAACTTTCTTATCTGAGCTGTCGCCGGATCCATATGCCGCCTTGGAACTGCTTGCTCCGCCACTCTCACTTGCAACACTTGTACTAGATTCCTTTCCTTGAGTATTTAATTCCTGCTGCAGCTCTGCAAGTTGAGAGGAAAGAGAAAGGAGTCAATGAGCGAGAGAGAGAGAGAGAGAATGGATGGAATGGTGCTCCAGTACGAGAAAGTACTGGAGGAGAAAGTATGTAATAACGGGGGAAAATGAATGCAATGCAATGATTTCTCGAGGACGAACCTGCAATTGGATCACGATTAAGTCCTAACTTCGATATGATATACTGTGGAATGTCAGTTTTTACACCTTGCGTTACTTTCGCTTGTCCCTCGGCCTGTTCCAGCAGGTGATAAAATTCCTCAGGATCAAATTCCAAACATTCTAGCAACCTGGCGGGTCGAGAGACCATGAGCAGAAGTTTCTTAACTAGACCAGCAAGGTAAGAAGCAGCTTCGGGAGATTTCTCCTTTGTTTCACTCAACAGTCTCTCCAGATTTTCCGACATCTCGTAAAAGTAGCGACTGGATATCAGCTTTTCCTGAGACTTAAGCAGACAGTCTCTTGCCATTTCAATCACTTGATGATGCACAAACCGAGCAATAGCAATGCAATCCGGGCTCAGCTTCTCACAGCCTCCCATGCTCTCCAGAGTCTGATTTTCATCAACGAATCCTTGCAGTTTCTCCTCCATTTGCTGAGTTGCCTGTTCATGGGCACGTAGAGTTTTAATGTTACAAATGAGATTCGGTTTTTTTTTCAATTTATTCTTCCCCAAACACAACATCGCATCGGAAAAGCAAAATTGGATTTTTACTGTGTATTCAACGATACTATACCTTCGGGAATCGCTCTTTGTACATTGTGTTCATCAATACTATCTCGTTTTCTATCACGGGTGAGCGAATTGGACTGCTGCAAATTTTAAAAGAAAGGAACCCCAGTTTAGCCATTTTGTCAGACAAACAGAGTCTGGAGTAGAGTTGAACAAAGCATCTATTTGGAATTGCTACACATGAATCGATTGTGTGGTTATAAACATAGACCAATATGATGGCATCACTATATAATAATAATATATGGAATCATTAGCTGCTATCAATGACAATCATGACATTACAGCAAAAATACAACTCTCTGCCTGCACTGCTGTGCCGTGTGCTCACCTTTCCATTGTTCTCTAATCAGATTACACACAAATTGCATAAAACTACTACGCTACATATCAACGACATGGCAAAGTATAAGGAGCCGGTCGTTGCTGGTGTTACTAACTGACTGTCGGACACACAACGTGAATGAACAACAATAAAGCATATATGATGTATATTATACGTATATATGTTTCCGAACTAACTGTGCAACAATAATCAAAGATAGCAGCCTAACGATTCCATCTCTTCTCATCTAGGCAAATAAAAAATGAATTGAGAAAAAGATTTTTTTTATAAAAAGTTTATATATCCTTCTTACTCTAATGTAGCAATGCATAGCCATGCCAAACTGTGAGCAGCGTGAATCAACGGGAAAAGTACAAATTAGAAAATGCATATATTTATAGAAGTAGTATATACATTTAAAATTGTACAATTAAAGTACTTTTGAACATTTTGAGCATTGTACAATTGTCGGGTAAAGTTGTATAGTAAAGACGAACCAAGACATATATAGTTTGGCCAACATTATCACTTTTCATTCGTTTCATTTCGTAATTCACATGAGCATGTCGTGAATTTGATTTTTTAAAGTCGAACGGAGTGGTGTTAGGGTGACATTGGTAACAAGACGATTTGGTGATGAAAGGGATGTAAATGGGGGAAGAGATAGAGAGAGACAGCGAGAGAAAAAAAAACCTTGCCAACCAGTCATTTCTCTGGGCAAGTTTTCTGGAGGAATAAAAATATTATTATTGGTTGTGCGGTACGAGGCACTTATAGACTTTCGTGATATAATAAACTTGCGAAGCAGCAATTCCATTCAAGGAGCATGTGAAAGGATTTGGTTTCGACTTGAACATGGCATAAAATGTGAGAACGTGTAGGAGGACAAGGACAAGGCAAACAGCTAAACAACAGAGAGAGAGAGGGAGAGAGAGGATGGATGGAAGAGAGAATTATTTGGCGTAATTGTTGTTTCATGTAGAAATGCTGTATGTTGAATGTTGGGTACCTAGTCTCCACCGCGTTTTGACAGAGTGGGATGTGACATAGCACTCTCACTTGGACTCATTTTCGAGAGACGAGAACGTAACTGACATTGAGTGAAATTATTACCCAAAACGAATTTGGCGACACTATCTCTTGCCGATTACTACTGACTGCGGAGCGGAGTGGAAATTTTACGGGACAAATTTAATGGGTCTGAATAGAAGAGAGACGAAAAAAAATATAAATGATATCTGATGAACATTTTTTTTAGTACGAAGCTGAAATTTTAGTAGGAGACAAAGAGAACGGCGGCGCTATTTGCATCATTACGTACCTACGTAACTTGCATAATTATGTAAGAGGAGAAAGTACAAAGTCGAGAGAAAAGCAGGAAGTTGCCATTAGAGCGTGCTTTTAAGAGAAATGACTTGGTTTTTGAAAATGTAGGTATATAACTTTTGACTCAATCTTCTCGAATGACGTTCAACAATAATGTGGACAAAATAACACACTTTTCCCTCGAGGACACGCGTTTTCATTACGTGGAACTACAGCAATACAATATACAAGTGAAATAGTAGTCGGTGAAATGTCGCCTTTGAACAAACCACAATTTGACATTTAGGTAATTCACACAAACAGCGAGTGTGCATGCATCTTCTAAGAATCTGTCGTGTCCGCTTTAACTTTCAACTTGCACGGAGTGTTGTTGTGCTCTCATGTTTTACATATAGTCTGCTGACATGACGTTGTGTGACAAAGCAGTGTAAGTAAACACGAAAAACAAGGTCTTCACGAGTCGTGTGCGGTATTGGCGTGAATTTTTTTCTATCTCTTTGTCTGACAAAAAATCATCCTGTACTTGAAGTGTCATTGTCGTCGCAGCAGACGAGGCAGATTATTAAAAAAACAATGCATGTTACGTAGCTGCTGCTGCGGTCACACTAATCGCATTACTTTCACCAGGAACTTATTATTATTATTATTACTTTTTATTTGCACTATCTCTTTATTTTTGGCTGAAGCCAAAGCAGTAGTATTGCTGATTTAGCGATTTTTAAAAATATGTTATACATTATATATACTTCTATGTCAATATCTAAAGAAACAGCTCGAGCTCTGATGATTATTATTATTATTACTTCGTTTTGTATAGCAGCTGCTGCCTTTGTAATACTTCTAAAAAAGTTAGTAAGTTGTAATAAGAAGTAGTAGTAGTAGTAGTAATTTCATACAAAACAAACGAAATCAAAACCTTGGTTTTTAGCAGAGAGAATTACAGCCTCGCTTTTATGTCTGTAATATTGTTTTATTTGCATGGCATCATATTATGCATGCGTGTTAAAAAAGTTTTGTTTGTTGAATTAGAGGTAAAAAAAAGTATACACAAAAGGCACTGAGAAACTGACGACGTACTAAAACCGTGAATATTAAATATTGTATATTATTATGTACAGCAGCAACTATTTATATAGTATTTTTTACTGCGCGAAAATTTTTTTTATCGGTATAGTTGATTTCGATTCTTTTTTTTTCTACAATACGTGTATATTATGCTCTTCCCCGGTGGAATAGAGTAGAGATGATTATCGTCGTTTCTTTTTTGAGCAATATAATAAAATAGAGGAAAGAGATGATATGAGATTGATGCAAATAAAGTATTCAAAAGTACCTTAAGCTTCGAGATCGAGGTCGAAGTAAGGGTGATCTATGCCCTTCCTCTTCTAGACTAGGATTACTTTCGTTAGATGAAAAATGTCTCGGTAAAGGTCCAGCACGATCTTCAGCTGCGGCCGCTTGAGCTCCGTCACGTACCAACTGATGCAATCGTTCCTGACTGGAGCACTGGGACTTTAGAAGAAAAAAAAATGGGAAAGCCTTGTTAAATTCTTTTTAGCAGAGGGTTTGCAAAAACAACAAGTCATTTCCACACATTGTAATTCAATAGAGGTGAAATATATTAAGTTTCGGTCGGTTGTCTCTCTCCGCAACTCGCGGATGAACGACATAATATGACAGTGTAATAATGGGAAAGTTGCTGTGAACAGGATGTATAACGATGACACACTGGAGGGAAAGCTGTCTATTACCGAAACTGTAGAGCTTCCAGGTGTTGTTCCGTAGCCGGATGAGGGTAGGGACGCCACAGACCAGCGACGACCATCTCCTGCCCTTTTTACTGCTGCGAATGCAAAGTGCTGGCTGGGAGACATTCTCGGACTGTCCAAAGGACTTCCACCTAGTTCAAAGAGATGAAAGGGATTTTTTTAAAAATTGTATTTCCACTAATGCAACAGCATTTAAACAGGTCAAAACATTTCCATTTACAATGTGTTATTGCGTCGTGCTGCCAACGAGAGCGAGGCATCTCTCTATGTTCTCTATATAAAAATGCGCCGTATAAAACAGTCATTGGGATTGGGATGCATGATGCGCTGCGGATCACCTTTATTGCTTTCGTATTACAGAAAAAAGGTGGTAACTTGCTTTGATTTGTGCGCTGAGAATAACTTTACATGCATTTAAAATGCATACTACGGTAAATGATTTCAGAGAGGGAGAAGTACCAACTACAAAGCAGCCATTCGAGCTCTTCCGAGACCAAACATCCTCCTCAAGATTCGCATTACATTCGCAGTAGTCCCTCCCTCCCTCCCCTCCTCTGCTCCCCTGATACCGTTCTCCAACGAAATTTTAGGAAATGAAACAACTTCCCCTTCTTGCAGAAAGGAATAAGGATTGTATTCATCCTCCAGATAAGAGTCATATATAGGTCATATGTCATCACGTATCATATTACCGTTGCCCCCAAGTAGATGAATATTGTCGACGTGTTTTAATCTCTTTCTGACTAAACGCGAAATGCATTGACAGTCGTCGTCGTCGTCGTCCTCGTCTTCGTACTAAATGTCGGAATACACGGAAAGTACCGATGACGAAAATCCCTCCGCCAACGCAAACAACACACGGATTAAAACACAACGCTTCTTCGTTTTACCCTTCTTCACAAACCTTACTGTAAATGAATTTAGTACTTGTTGTTCCACCTCATGACTATGACGTACGTACGTAAACCATGTGCAGATGCATATCAGAAGAACAGTAAATTCTTGTGCACATGAAAATATTAATAGCAGCGGCGAGTATTTCGCCGAGCGATAGTTAGCAGCGCCTTGACAAACAATTACGACAAAATTGGGTTTTAATAGAGTTACAACTACACAAACTATGCAACCAAAATGCATGCGGCGCGGCGGCGGCACAACAGCTCTCAAAAACACTACTACTGCAATTACTGTATGCATCCACAATCCAATTTCAGCTCTCTTTTAGCATGTTTATGTGGCCACCTTTTTGCCTAATGGCAACCGACAGCCGGTAATTCTTACTTTGACATATGGGCTGTATTATTATTTCGCTCCTAATGCAATTTCCTCTTTTGCTGTACATAACTGCAAGCCATGGCTTCCAAGAAGGAAAATACTAATGGGATGCCTTGTTTTGAAGGGATTGCTTCTTCCACTAAAGCAATTAGGGTATTACAGCGAAACAAGATTGCAGTAGTAGTACATAAATATGAAACGTAAGGCGGTCCCATACATTAAATTCGCGATGGGGCTTACAGCAGCAACATCAAGCAACAGACACAGACTATGTATGTCAAAGTTCGAGAGCTCTAATCCGTTGCGACATGACGCCAAATTCACTTTGCCATCAAATTCTCACAGGATGTGAACAACTTCTGACAGACTTCTCTAGTAATTACTATGCCAGGTTGAAGAGAGAAAAAAAATCCTCATTAGTTCCACCACGTAGAAAAGTCGTTTTCAATGTTCAAAGCAAACAAAGTTTTTAAAAGAAAGTGGTAATCGTGGTTTACTACTTTTGTTGGGCTTTTTGAGCATGAGTTTATATGTTTCAAAAAAATAAATAGGATAACTAAGTATTATTATGGGATATCTTTTGGCACGCATTTTTTACCGTTTCATACTTTCTGGCCTTAAAAAGGAACAAGAGGAAGTCAATAACTATATTTTACATTTACGATACGATAAATTATCATACAAGTAATTCAATTTGGAAGAACGAGAACGCCTTATATCTCATTCGGCTTATAATAAGAAGTTGTGAGTAGTGGCGTACATCAGATCTGTAATCAACTTTAATCTACCTACCATTTCCTACAAAAACCACATCTGAGAACTTGAAAGTTTACACAAAGTTTAGTAATCAATCTCGTGAAACTACTACTACGCAACCAGTACTAACAATAATATGCTTTTCTACGCGCTTCTGGTGTCCCAAGCTTTGATTGTGTTTGTATATGGACGTGTTTTCACTAATTTTGCAATCATTAATTTACACGTGTCGTGAAATATGACATTTTTTAAAGTTGCCCCATGTTCCAGGAATGACGACGCAAAAACAACTATATATTACTTAATTTAGTGTTCTGGCCAGATTCGCAGGCTTCAAATATCAAAAAAGCCTTTGACATGTTCAAGTATGCATATATACTTAACTAAAGTCACTAATGAGGCAGGATGTAAACATCCCACATCATGGCAAAGTGGATATAACTTACCAGACATCGGAGAGTGGCATCTCGGAGGCAATGTTGGTGAAGTGTTTGAAATAAGACTTTTCCTGTGCTCCTGCACCCGGCTGCTTCGTCGTGAAAGACATAATTCTTTCTGTAAACATTATGAAAATCAGCAAATTGATTAAAAGAACACATTTACGTCGTACACGAACTACGACTTCCCATATAAGCCAAAGTATTTTTATAATAATCAAGCAGATACCGTAGGTAACGAGAGTTGATAATAGGGGGAAACGTGAGGAGAGCATATTTGCGAGAAAAAAAATTATAGGAGTTTTTATGGTCCGCTGGACAATTATATATATTATTAAGACAAAGTTTCATGCCAAATTGCTTTCATTTCTGCTGCATAACCAAATACCCCGCTAACAAGCAAAAATATCTGGAAAATGATTCCATTTTCAGACATCCTTGGAGGGATTCTATTGACGTAAATTGATTGGTAACAAGGTAAGGCAGTGAAAGCGCATACGTTTATATATCCAGGTGTTGATGTGAAAAAGTAAATGAAAATGTCAAGAGTTGTGTGAAGTGAGAATGAGATAATAATGGGCCATATTTTAGAGTGGGATTCCCCCTTTTTTATAATCCACTCTTTCCATAATATCCACACTGAAATTCATTTTTTTTATTATAGATTTACACCGTTTTTACACGACGAAGACTCCCAATTCGCAGGCATAAAAGCTACTACAGAAACTACATAATAACAGGTAGCTAGCTGAATTGGTGGGCAGAACAAAAAAAGTTATATATATATTTGGTATGTGGAGGATGGTGCGGAGGTTGAATAATAAATGAAATAATAAAAGCTGCTGTCTCTTGGAACGTGAAGCATTTTCATGGTTTCATCGTCAAAAGCGAATTTCCATTGTCACTGAAAACTCACAAAGTGGACGAAACTACGGGCATGCATGTAAAAGCAATACACGGAAAATGACGGGAATCGCCGTTGTAGCTTTTATCTCTCCTGATTATTATTTTACTTATGCATGGACAAAAAGATGAATTATATAAAGTGATTTTTGGAAGGGCGAACTGGCGCACAACAAACATTCCCGAACAAAAGTTGTTCCGTCGCCTACGAGAAAGAGGGAAAAGGAGAAAGGAGGAACACTGAGGCTCCCTCCCTCCATGCCCTCCGTTCCTCCTTGGAAGCAGGCCTACCGACAACTCATATTTCATTTTGTATTCTGGTAAAAGGGTGTAAATGTTTGATACGGCGATGCGATGGGAAAGGTGAAACTACGTCTTTTTGTGTGACTGACACATGTATAGTGTACACATGAACACAACCGGGGAAAGTGCTTTTTAGCGCAGCGTTGCGTTGTTGTGTTTTGCTTGGTTGATATGAGAGCATACCTTGAAATGCATCAGCGACGTGACAGAAGGTAGAGGTAAAGTTAGATTGGGTCTGCCCTGGCGTAGTTTCGTATCGGAGATACTACGAGGCAGTCCACCCCCTACCGACATGGTTCCTACGGAGGTTGAAGAATTCTCATCAGAAGACGATGATAAGCCGTGTGATGAGGATCCATCTTTCGACTCATGAATCGTCGTCGTTTGGGACGAGTACGCGGTCGTGGAGGAGGAAGAGCAAGTGCTAGCTATTATTGTTGCATGTAGGGAGGCTGACGACGACGCAGTGGACGACACTGCTGTCACTGACTTTGCACTCGTACTGACTGTACAAGTAGTGGTTATGACGCTTGTCGTGGTGGCCTGAGAGGCTGATGTAGCGGGTATTGTGGTGCTACCACTTGGAAATGAGGCAAGTGGAGAGGGCGTTGCACAACAAGTTGTACTGCCACTAACGATAACCGATGTTGATGATGATGATGACGATGATGACGATGACGATGATGGTGGTGGTGGTGGTGGAATAGCCGAATCCGATGAAGTGGTTGTATTTGGATAACGTGATGTTTGATTAGATTGCTGCATGAGAACTGCAAAACGGATAGATAGAGAGATGATATGTATGCACACACACTGCCATTCCGGGAATTCCTATATATTTTGTACACTTTTAATTGATAATGTTTCCCTCCATTAAACTTTGCACTATTTACAGGAGAATCCTACAGTTGTTGCTCTTTTGCGCAATACTAAAATAATGACCACTGACCTTTTACTTGTTTTACCCTTGGGTGATGTGATGTGAGATATGCCAACTGTCATTTTGCCACAGAAAACATTTTGCAATAATACAGAGTGAGTGGTGGTGGAGCAGCGGAGTGGGGACTAACATTAACGTTTGTAACCCACACACACACACAGTCCGCCTTCCACCCCACCAGGTATTCAAGGACTCATTCTGGAAGTACGGGAACTGTTTGCGACACTTGTTTCTCTGCGGACTTGCACATTTTCCCCTACTACTTTATCAAGTTTAAATGAACGTGGAAAGTAGGAAAGTTGAAGCCTCAAGAGGACCAACAACATACCACCGTCAAACAATTACAAAACACGTTGTGACGCAAATCACGAAATCACGTTTTCCTGCTCAGGTGGAACGGTAAAATCGTCAAAGTATCTTGATTATATTCCCAGAGTCAATGATTACACTGGAATGTCTAAACCCTGCCTTTGCGTAGGTGGAACATGAAATTAAAATCCGCAAATAAAAATCACGTTTAAATCCACTACGTATTCCCGTTTCCCTGTTATGTTTGCATTGCAGATATATAAATTACATGGTTCATTTACATTTTTACTTATTTGTGCACTTGCTTCGCTTCCCTCAACTCAACTATAAACTGATGATGCTAGTAATATTCTAGGAATGCACTGGGGCTACAATGAGCAGCATGTATTGCTATTTTTATGATAATTTAAATTGCATTTGCTCTGATGATGATGCTGAATGCTGATATGTGGAAGCCGAAAAAAATTGAACATAAATGTTCATCTCATCTCATTCAGCAGCAACAGCAGCAGCAGCACCACGCTGTCTGTGAAGAGATGGCATACCACTGCATATTTGCTGTAAGCAGTAGTAACATAACGTGATTTTAGATGCGTATTTTTTTTGAGACAACGCGAGATTAAGCTTTCCTGTCACTCATCGTGGCTCAATTCACCTCCTAAACCTGCACACGTAGTAGCTAAAGTACATATTTTGAGTAGTTTCAGCCCCCTGCAACAAACTGAACAAAAACGGTCTCTAAAATGACGTAAATTAGTAGTGTACGTAAATCCAATGAACAATTATGAGTAGACCATGATTTCTCTACAATCTCTCATTATCATATATCTCCAAGTCACATGTAAGCATAATTGATCATTCATTCATACCTAATCACTTATGAGGATGATGATGGTATCACTATATCCACCTAGTAAATTTATATCGGCTGCAGCATAACACGTTCTCTATCTCTGTAATCTGTATGCAGCTCAACGAAATCCCTACAGAAATGCTGCTGAGCACAATTTACTACACAATTTAAAGTCTGTTGACTTTACTGAGATTTAGATTGCGAGGAGCAGGTTTATTATGTACATACATGATAAACAATAATGGTTCCTACTTATAACCCTTATCGATTTCGACCTGGGTCAAGCGCATCTAAACATTCCACGAGCTGACTCATATGACTCACATATATTATTATCCTGAATATAAATCCCTACCTAACTAGGATTTTATAATGTGCAACATGGACAACATCTATCATTTTCCCGAATCTCAAACACAATGCACAATTCTTTCCACGTCAAAAATGCCAGATAAATTGAGTGATGGTAAGTCGAAGGAAACAAGTATTTTACATTTTCCCCAAAAATCATCCAAATTAAGGATTTTGGTCGGCAACATGAAATGGTAATAGGCATGTGTACACAGTAGACAGATTACATCTATCTGCTCACTCTGGCGAGATATTGTAGCCATTTTGCATTGCCTTGGCTTGGCTGCAATGAGTTTTAAGTTGAGATTCAAAAAAGTGATAGTCTTGCAACTGCGAGACCTCGAATTAAGCTCTGCCTTGAAATTACATGATAAATATTTGATTACATTAGAGATACCCATTATTCTAAAGGTTTCCTACGTACTAATGAACCACCATGAGCATACAGGAAAAGACAAAAAATTCCTCGCGTTATATATTCCTCCGTGCCTTACTCTCGTTTCCTATTCCCTCCTTCTAGATAAATATTTTAAAAACTTTGTTGATGGCCCGAACTCCCTGCTGCTAGCCTTATAAAACAGCTATCCCACTTGCAATTTTCGCCATTAGAAAATATAAAGCCTGGGAAAAGCCTCAGCAGGCTTACCCTGTTGCTATTTGCTATGGAGATAGACGATATTCACACTTTTTGGCGACGCTACTGCCTGCCTGCCGGCCACATAATGACATGACATACTAACGTCGTCTCGTTGTTCTAAAGGTGTTTGTTTTCCACCAAATTCATTGCGTATAGGCATATACTCCGCAAATTTTGGTTTAACGACAGGGCTACCGTACCGTAAATTCAAACAACAGGTACTGACTGACTGCTAGAGGATTTATACAATGACTTTTATTTACAATGTGGTATACTATTCCTGTCATGCCTTGTCCAAAGTGACAACAGACTACTTCAATTATCCCACACATCAATCAACTCTCTGGAAACCGTTAACCACCTTACCACACGGTTTTACCTTCCATTTTGAAATTTAGTTTCAACCAAAACCGAAACTATCCCTCTCTCTTTCTCATTTCTTTTCGAATACGCTCTTTCCGCTATTGTATGTATATGCTAACTTGCAAAACACGCTAAAACTATAGGAATTTGGCTCTACTTCTCTGCACACTTTTACATATCGACATGCACCTTAGGCATCTACTAACAAATCTAACTGGCTGTAACTTCGTTTACAATATATCCATTTGTAGAATAACATATTATATACTTTACTTTTAGCAAAATAGCAAAAGTCGAATCATGTAGAGAGCATTGAACATGCAAGACCAATATATTATGTATGTATGGTACAAGTTAGAAATATCCTTTAAAAATTCAATATCAAATATATATAACTCTTATTATTATACTCACTCGGATTTCCACTTTGAGCTAAACGACTACCGTAATACACCATGATTGATGAAGGTATCAATGATATTAGATCCTTCATCGGGAAAACTTTCTTTTCTCATCCTTCTCCCAATTCCCAACGACACACTTCATCTAACTAGCGCGGGGGCTCTATCACTCGTCGTACTTGAGAAAAAAAGGGTTTTACTACAACTTTTCGTCGTCGTCTTCCATTCTCTGCTGGCATGTCTACAAGAAGAAGTTGTGAAACACCACCACCTTGGGCACCCACTGGAAATGGCAGTATAAATCAATGATAAAACGAGGTGGCAGATAATGCAGATGGTACTAAAAACCCACTTGATATCCTCCATCGATATATATATATATATATATTACTATTTTTTCACATATTGGAATAACACGCTATCGCTAAAATTTCTACCAAAATTCAATATCTAATTCACTTCTGATGTCAATTTAAAAAACAATTACCTTCAGGCATGCCACGCCGACGACACCACACTACTCACAGTCGACCTTATATTTATAAAACAGTTCGTGTGGAACACCACACACTTTCCAACCTCCTCCTCTCCTCCACTAAAAATCCGAACTTTTTACGAGTAAACTCCAAAAAAAACCTGGACAAGTTATGTGTGTGTGAGAGAGAGGTGCGAATCCTAAATGTACGTGTATAATATAATATAATATAATATATGCGTTTCTCCAACTTCTAGTTTTTCCCTGTCACCGCCGCAAACACCTATTTTAGACAAAGTAAAGTGCTCATGTTGGATTAATCTGCAAATGGAAGTGTCTAAGTAAACAGTGTACACTTTAACGTACCACCACTACTACCACCACACCGCAGCAGCAGCAGCGACAAACATAATCCAACGTGACAGCATATATTATATTATTATATGCCTATATAATGCCAATACGTACATATATCCATACACAAAGTGCAAAAAAAAACTCCTCCGAATAATAATATCTCGTGTGTATTGAAAAAAAAGCTCTTGAGAGTCGAGTCCTAACTAACTGAACTGAATGCGATGCATGGGATGATGTGTGAGGTGAGGACTGAGTGGATGGATATGGATGGATCCGAGTATTGCCAAAAGTTAAATGTTTTACATGCCTCAAAGTCAAAACAAAAAGCACTTGGCGTTGGCGTTGCTTGTTGTTACTCGCTATTTTCACATTCACTAGAGCAAACGCAATTTTTGCTCTCTACTACTGCACTGCAATGATTCATAAAATGACTGATGCGATATAACTGAGAGTGAGAGAGAAAAGAGAATCTGTGTAGCTAGAGAGCAGACACTTTTGGGTTTTTGGTGAGCATGATAGTGGATAAACAGACAATAGAGAGACAAAAAATGATTATATGCATCAGGATCACACTAATGTTATACACTTGAGAGAAAAAAATAATTTTTTTCAACGAAATACTAAAAGCATGAAAAAAAAGTTGTGAATGGTAAAATGGTGATATATTTTTACTACATATTATTATTATACATAGTAGCACAGGTTTTCTGTTGGGTTAGGGTTAGGGATATACTACTCGAAATGAAATTACAACTCTCATTCTTGAATATTTTCCATTTGCTAAAAAAAATTATCTATCTTTTCATACGTATTACTCAACCTTATGAAAAGGCTACTTTTATACTGACTGGTATATACTATCATCACTATCCATATTTTAAAAAAACCTTTATTATTTTGGTCGGTGTGTCTGTCTGCCTCTCTCATTACATTAGAGTTATTTTCGAACTAGTTCGAACAGTTTTTAGGTAGCTGATTGATATTCCGAGGGAGGACGGTATAATACGTTAGTTGGAACTGGAAGGACATTCTTTTAAGAAACCCTTATTTTATTTTTAGGTGTGTGACATGTGTCAATTGACAGCAGAAGGGTGTACATTAATTGCTTGTGTAAAACCCTCAATCTCAATGAGGAATACAACAATTTACCAAGAATAAAATCCTTCAAAGGCCCCTACATCTTAATTAATATACGATTACTAAAGTTTATTCTTTTATAACTAATATACTCACATCAGAGATGATAAGCAGGCTAGTGGGAAACAGAATGTGCAGATCCCAAATAATATATACCTACCTACCTTAAAGCATATTATCCTTATCCTACAAATCTAGGTATATGTTACGTGCAAAAGGTGTATGCTTTTATAAGTATATAGTGTTTGCACTTTTCTTACACAAGTTACAAGCAATTTTTTTCTCAGAGATGAGAGCAGTAATGTTCAATAATTCGTTTTTGTTTCACTACACGTACAAGAGAGAGAGAGAGAGAGAGAGAGAGAGAGAGAGAGAGAGAGAGAGAGAGAGAAA